>JAQFYE010006376.1:0-10867 GCA_034694305.1 Protaphorura glebata
ATTAATTTCCCGGGTTCAACGACCGCGCTTTTGTGAGTCCTACATAATCTGCGCATTTTGGACAAATTTTTTCATATTAAATTTTTGTCTTCTTATCAACAGGCTATTTACCATCATATTAAATTATTTTAATCGTACCGTTTAGTTAAGATTAGTTACAGTCGGAATCGATGACACTCACGGATAGTTCAATATTTCATTTTTTATGTTTATGTTGTGTGAGCTATGGAATTGATGACTTAAATAAAATTACAGCCAATCCAATCCAATTGATGATGGGCTCTGAGCCGAGTCAAGTGTTGACAACACCGAGAGCTGATATTCTTGAGCGCAATAAAGGATCTTAACTAACTAACTAGGTATTTTAAAAAAAGCAGCCGCTTTTACAGCATACAAACAACATACACAACAAACAACATTAACAACACATAACAGCGCGATTTTCAAATAATCCAGCATTTTTGCAACATAATACGTTAACGCTTAAAAATATTGATATGAAAGAATGTATTGAAAGGGTAATATCGAAACTGAAATGTTAAAAAACTCTAAATATTCTATATACATCTCTGAAATAGTTTCAGACGCGAGAATATCCGGTAGAATGAGAACTATACAGTTGACTACAGTGTTAACGTCTCTCTCTAATTCACGCAGAGTCGGAGATAACCTGAGACTTTTAGTTCTTAAGTATTTTTTTTCTATTATACTAGTACTAGTGTGTTCTTGCTAGACAAAACTATAATGGTAATGCAATCACCACATAAGTAAACCAAATCAATCAATCAATACACATTTTGTAGAGAATATTTTATTGATGATAGAAAGCTATACAACTTTGTCGGATGTGCATATCCGCGCTGACGAGGGTTTCAGAGAACATCGGAATTGAACGACCCTTGAAAACGAGTTTATGAACGTTTTTTCGAATAAAATATATATTTACAAAAAACTTTTTCTCTTGAAATCTACTGACACTCTAATTTTTGTTGCATTCTTAGTAAAATCGGTCGACCAATATCTCAAAAACTGCATGAAAATATATCAAAGAAGATAGAGTCGCTGGGTTTGTTGAAAATACATCCGAAACCCCGTCTTCTAAGGGGCATTCCATTGCGAGTTTTACTTAAGCGCTCACCAGTACTACATCACACATTGGATTTTAAAGCGGAATAGCTTCCTAGATTTTCTTTAAAATATGTATCTTCACTTTTCTCTGACTCCCCTAAGTTTGGCTGATCAGGAGCAAAATGTTATGCACCATCGTGTGGATAAATGCACTGGTTTCTTTAATAACCTCTTTCATTTGGTGGTTAATCATTCTAATTTTTAACATCGAATTATTACGTCAAGTATATAGTCGGTTTAATTTAGATCAAAATGTGAGAATCCGATCACTTTTACGAAAAATTACCTGCTCACAGCCAATAGACAGAGTTCCATATATAGTGATCTCACTCCACATCATGTGGCATTCAGACACACAAACGAACAAGCAAACATGCACACAGATAGGTTACTCAAATAGAGCGCAAGAAAAGAAAGTCTCCCTAGAAGACTCAGACAGAAAGTGAGAGAAAGTACGGTTCTCAAACTTCTACAGGAAACATATTTTCTAACAGAAATTGTATTAAATTCAGCCACCCTTATAAAAGCTATCAAAAGAATAATCAAACACCATTGTGTGTGTGTGTGTGTGTGGTGAGGGGCAGTGTGTTGGTTGTGGACGCGGATCGTCTTCATTTCATTCTCTTCACCACAAACTACATTACGTTGCGGATCCAGCACACACAAAATTCACTACTTCCTACTGTTACTACTCAAAAAGATAAAATTGAATTGAGATTGAAAGGAGAAAATAATGGAGGCTGCCTTCCTGCTTGGCAGTCGAAAAAAAATGAGTAAAAAAGAGAGAAAAGAGGACCCTGGGGAAAACAGATAGACAGTCAGTTTTCACACTATTGTTTACACAGGAGAGATGGACGGCAACCCGCATTTCCCTGATAATATTTAAATCACTATTGATCAAATCCAACTTAATTCTCCCACACGGGACTGGGTTGTTATTCACAGCTAAAACGGAAGTTTGATATGCTTTAAAGAGTTTTTAACGATTTTTACTTAAACTGAAAACCAGACTGAACCAGAATCAGCCCTTATTATTAATCTTATTCATGCATTGCAAGAAATGTCAATTACGAGAAACGATACATACAGAATTAAACATACTAGATACGTCTACTTAATCCAATTAATATTTCTTAGGTTTCGGCATTAGTTTAAATGGGAAATGGTTTTGAACAATTAAGTATGCCGAGCATAATCCGTACTGCTGGATATCTATAGTACATTTATAGACTGAGAAGTAGGCAGTGATATTTCAAACTGAAAATTTAATTAAATTGAGAGAAGGAAATGTTCTCCACAAGAACGGGTATGATAGTCACCGTCAGTCTGGCACGAGGAAATGAAATAGAAGAGGGGAGATATTACGAACACAATTGACGGTGATTTGAACAAGAGTCTACATTCTACATGCGTTGAATCTAATGCAATTCCCCTCTTCCACAAATCGGCAACTGTCACAAACTATGTTACAATATGTTCTCAAACATTCCATTCCACTACTCCGACCCAGGCATTCCCCCTCTAATTGTTTTCACAGAGGTCCAACCAGAATCAAATATGAACAAGAACAGTTCGGACAGTTTGTGAATGTTTGGTCTCATACCTCTCTTATAAAAATGTCCTTGCGAGCTCTGAAACTTTTATATGATACTACACCATTTATCTAACTCACATAACTCTAAATAGATATGTAGAATTTGCTGTAGAATCAACGCGGATTACTTATTGATCATGCTAAATGGGTTTGCGACTCAGCGCATAAAGATTTTATGGTAAAATGGAATTGCTGGCTTAAGATTCCTGTGCGCGAAGCCTGATTGACAATCGTCGGACCTCATTTGATCCTGGATAAAATTCGCTACAAAATGTATGAGTATATCACTTTATCCTGACATATCTCAATATCCGGCAGCAGGGTGGGGATTACGGGATTTTGAACCATCCTAAATCTTTAACAAAAGATATACGCGAAAATACTTAGATAACGATTGTATTTATTCATACGATGACATAAAATGAAAATGTTAAACAAAGTTGCATGACTTACATCATTTATAATTTTATGAAGAAGCGAAATGAAATGTGACTCTTAAATGAAATAAGAAAATGTCAACTTGATTGAAGAATAAAAAGAATCTGATTACCGGTGTAATGAAGTGTTCCAATATCTTTTGTTCCACCGCCACCCATGCTAATACCCATGTTCAAGGCGCTCTTCATGGATTCCCGGACAGTCGTCGTAGCATCTGATATAGTCTTCGAAATTGACGTCATTTTCTGGAATTAGCAATAATTTCAATTTGAATACATCCAGCTTCCCATACTGGAGCCTTCCTTATAGTTCTAGCCTAAATTCGATTAAATTCTACAGTTTCGTTTTATCGAAACTACGGATTTCATCAACTTTGGTCAGTAATATATGGCGTAACTGGCTTGAAGAGAAACCCATAGTACAAATGCGCTGCTCATATGAAAACAATTTCCAACCAACTAATTGCTCGCAATTTCTTAACTTTCTTAACACAAACTCTTACCAAATAAAAACTTGAAACCTTTTCACTTTCCATACCGTTTTCAACACTGGCGGACATTGAGGGCCGTAAATAAAATCTGGAGTCGTAATCATGAGAGTCGATAGCCGACTGTTCTTACGTTCCTAAGAAGGTTTTCAATTCCTCAAGTTGAGGGTGAGATGTCTAAAAATATCTGTCCTTCAAAATGGCACGCGAATTTTTGTTATTTTTTGTCTATAGGGACTGTTTATAATTTCGGAGTTTATGATTCTGGAGCTTTTAAAAAAGTTCAACAGTTAGTCCGGACACTATTGGACTTTCTCTTCCATTGCATGTCTATTTTAGACATTCTGCGTTTGAGCAAGTTCCTTCATTTCGTCTAAACACAGACTTTACGTATCCAGTTTTGCCTGAGGTGTCTGGTCAACAATCATTTTACAAGCATCATGTCAAAAGCTTGTAAACCAAATGTATTCCTCCAAATGCTTCAGAGTCGATTCTCTCAGACACCAGAGCAATTTTACTTATCAGCTGTGATATGTTTTAGGCCACATCAAATAAACAATGTCAATGACGTAAGTGAAAGTTTAGAAAGTCCACTTCCCAATTTGTTGAACAGGAAAAGTTTCTAATTCGTAGGATTAATTAATTTGGCTGTCCTGCGTCGAGGCAGCGAATCCCTGAATTGCACAATAGTTGCTGCTGGACATTCAAATTAAAATAATGGTAACTGGAATGGCGGAAACAATTTTCAAGTGATAAATCTTAATACAGAGCCTTTAAATATGCCTGGGAACCGTTCTAAAATAAATTATTGCATTATCATTAGTCGTAACAGTGGCAAAGTGGATGGGTGGTATTGAAAGCAAAATTTATTGTGACGCAAGCATGACATTTATTCGAAATTTCGAAATCAGTAATCTTGGGTAAACGCATTGGCATTGCAAATCTCAAAAATTTTCCTTCTCCGAGTGTTTATAACGGATTTTGTGAATCGGAAGTTCAGAGTGAAACCTCGTCAAACTTTAATTAACACCATGATGCACTGAGACAGTTATATGGTAAGCAAAGAATCGAACGTATTGGCGAAATTACAACAGCCTAACTTGTCATTCGAACCACCGATACTTCTTAGGGCTATAGGCCACCTATAGGTCTCGTGCAACTCATAGAGGCGCCACTGTTTTTCTCCTTTTCCAAGGATATAATTCCGTCTCACTTCTCTTCCATTCGTTCGCCTTACTGAGATTGAAATTTGGAAATAAGTTTTTCACGGGGGTGGAAACCCAGTTAGAACTTAATTTATACAATCCAGCCCATTTGTTTCATTAAATTGAGACTATTAATTTATTAACAATCTTTGTTAGATGGCCTGTATATTTTCCGATTTTAAACTAGAATTTTTTAAGAGTGAACGTGTTTCCCCGGGATATTGTCTCTCCCGACAGCGATGCTCCCGCTCTCCACCAGTCTGGGTTTTGGCGCTGACATTTTAGCCTGCACGAGGCCTATACTGTGAGGTTTTAACCTTGCATACGCAGGGGTTTATACTACTTTTGCTTTCATAAATCAAAAGAGTGGCCTAATGGTGTAGGAAAGTCGGGTACCGCGAGGATGCCCAATGATGAAAAGGATAAAAAGACATTGTGTGTAGTGTGGCGATAGTGCAGTAATTTATTTGTCAAAATTAGATGAATTTAGAACCTGCATAGCAGAGTTGGGGGCTTCCTGCCACGTAGGAATAGATGATGAGCTGCCATTTGATAAAGAAAGTGCGATATCTGAATTTTGTCATTGCACAACTCATCAGTGATAATTGCCCCGGAGTACAGATCCTAATGTCTAATAATATGGAGTGTAACTTTGTAACGTCTGAATGTATGGAAGAGTGGACGCCCATTTAAAAATCTATCTTAATATGGCTAGGAAACACTGAAGCTCTTCGATCACGCCTAAGGGGCAACTGAGGTAGATCAAGCAAAACTTAATAGTATTTGTTAAATCAAATGTTAACTAAACAAGATAATTATAGTCTTTAACCAATCTTTTATATGAATATTTAAATGATGTATTTTGAAACATGAAGTAATAACAAACTAATACGTGACGAAAATACGAATGTCTATAAGGCTTACGGCTCAAACTGTTTGTATTATTTTTAAACACCCCTTTAATTACGATCCTAATTCCGCTTGCGACCTCTTTGGTAGTCTCGATTAAATGAAAAATTTCGATTCAACATATTTATCATCTGATACGGCCTTAAGTTGCATGCTTTTTTGGAGTCTACAAATCGAATGCAGGTAGTTGGTCTATGTAGAGGTCAAATCTGATGCAGCCCGACCAGAATCTGGTGTGTATAAACTGACCACTACAAACGAAATGCAGTTCATGTATGACAGTAATTCGTTGTTCCTTTATTTCTGAATGCTTTAGACTTCTTCCTAAACGGTAAATCTACAACCTTCAGGCCATTCTGATGACAAAACTTTGCATTATTTATTCGATTTCAGGGTTTTCTCATAAACATTCATAAGAACTTCAAGCTGAGATATTGACGAGGTTAATACAACATTACTGATACCATCTTAAGACCTCCCCCAATACTTTTGATTGACCTCTTTTCGATACGCGTCGAGGACTGGGCTTGAGAGTCGTGAGTGCGAATTTGGCCAAAATTGAATCATCCCGCTGCATCTAATTCGAAGTGAATTACAGGCATATTTAAATTATTATTATTTTCTTCCGCAGTTCTGTAGATTTTATCACTACCGGAGCCCGTACCTCCGAGCCTTGACCTCGAATACATAACACATTCCTCGTCCGCTCCAGATGCAAATCAAACTTCTAGGATGAGGATAATCAAAAGTTGAATCAAGAGAAATGCTAATTGTCATGATCTGGCAATGAAACTGATATCAAGTTTACCACAGTAAAGTCTACCGTATTCGTGTGTTCCAACTAAACCACATTACGTAATAAACAAAACCACAAGGTAGGATATCTTAAGGTTGTATTTACAAGTTATTTCATTACAATATTGAATCACGACCAATCGACGAAATGACCACTCCTAGTCTAACCACAAACACGTGGGAGATAGATTTATAAGAATATCCGAACAACATTCATACTTTATGAAAATATTGTGGCTAATTGACATTCGTCTTGGTCGGACTCCCACGTTGTACAAGAATCGAAATTTGCTTTCTGTTTCCCGAGGAGGTGACCCTAAAAACCCACTGGAGAAACACTTTTTTGAAGCAATGGCTCAAACTATGTCCGCCCGTGACGTTGCACCGACAGAGCGAAGAGGCAAGGGAAACATGACCATCTCTTTCCTCCCTGACTAAGCAATTTAATTTTTAAGTAAATGAATGCCTGTTACATACCTTCTGAGCCAGAGTGGTTATAATTTGTTATTTTTCACAAAAATAGTCGATTTGTTACACTTTTATCTCAAGGAAAAAATATATTTAGTTTTAAATGTGGTTTACTTTGTAGAAAGGCAGAAATTGTATGATTGGATTGATTCGGATATATTCAGTGAAATTTGTTGGGGAAGGATTGGAATGAGCACTGAAAATTAAATTAATTAAAGTTTTAATTGAAATGAAATTAAATGAATGATAGCACCAATAACAAGAGAGAAGTTAAAAAGTCCAAGGATGGAAAGAAGCGGAAGCAGGAGTTGAGGAAGAAGAACGAATGACGCTCTTGGGGTTGGAAGACATTCTTCCAATTTGTTTTGAGATTTTGGCCCACGCATGGCTCAAGTTCCTCCAGATCCAACCCAAAATTCCTCCAGAAAGTGAAAGCTGAACCAATCCAAGGGAAGTTGAGGCGGGTCTCCCCTACTTTCTCCATCCAATCCGGAGAAATCTGGACTGGATGGGCCTGGAGAAAGTCAAAAATGACTTTCTCATGAAGAAAATAAATGTGTTTTCTCCATAATACCCGTGCCGTAATGTAATGCGAGCAGTTTAACGGGACCGTGCTCTAAAGGATGCTTCACGAGTTCCAGCAACACTGGAGAAAAATCTTCCAGTATTATTGGAAAATTGATTTTCCCTTTCTCTTCTGGAAGAGATGGATAGCCTGACATACTTTCTAATATGACCATGCCGTGCCCTGTCATCCTATTGGCTCTACTACTATTGTAGCCTACGTATTCCATAACATTTCAAGTATTTTGAACGGCAGAATTCCTCTATCGCTTCGCTTTTATGACTTCGACAAAAGATAACAAATTTCCGAAGTTAATGTCATCATGGATTGAAAGCAGTCCAGGAATTCCTTTTATGAATCGTTACTCTCGGGTCGTTGCGTTCGTTCAATCTGGTCCTGTTTTACTGCTTCGGGATATTTATTTGAATCGAATACCTCTTTTTCAATTCATTGAACATGACTTTCTTCTCGAAAATACTGTTGTATTGGACTTATGGATATCAAGCTAGACGTGTTACCCACCTGAGTGAAGTAAAACCAAAGCAGATATACCCAATCCATTTCTCTGAATACACGTGCACACCACAATCTATAACTACTTAAATTAAATATACACCAAATTAAAGTAAGAATTGTAGTGAGATGGCTTACACAAGACTTAAATAGGAAACTAGCCATGGCTATGACGTGATGTTACCAAAGGTCTGAACTAATTGTAATTATTTTTAATACTGACTCAGTAAACCACTACCAACTATGTACTACTATTTCTACGTATATACTGTGATAAGTGAATCTACTGCCTTCGTTTATTTTCTGGCTTGGGTCTCCTACAAATAAACCGCAATATACTTCGGGGTTCGGGCTCTAAAGCAGTACTTTATATTACGCTTTGAGTCTGAGTTGGCGTATGTTATTCTACACTTGAAAAGCTGATCATCCGGAAATAAGATGGGACACTTTGATTCCACATCCCGATTCCGGTGTGGAATGTATAATTTCCTTTTCCCGGATCGGATGGTTCACCCTTCTCAGCTCTCTTATCGCTTTTCGTGATTTTATTAACTTGAAGCAGAGGATTCAGCTTCCTCACGTAAAAATTTGGGCTCGACAATGGACTGGGGCTCGTGGAGAAGTGGGCGATATTAACAGTTCAATATGGCGTAACTTCTAGAGATCCAATAGTTTTTTAAAATTAAATATTATTTTGTACGCCACACATATCCATTTTACATAAAGTTCAAAGTTACGTGTTGACTTGGTTTAGGAATTTGAATATTGGGAAACGAAAACCTTAGACAATTTGACCTGACAATTCTTACCGAATACAATGTTTGCTCAGGTCAGATTTCACAGGTAGAACAAAGTAAAATGTAGATACGCGAATGGAGTCCAGAGATGAAACCAAATGAAAAGAAAATTCTACTACCCAGGCGGTTCTTCAACGTTTTAAGCTTATAACTTGTGGTTAGTTATGCAACTTTTAAGAATTATATTTCACAAGCATCGGTTTAGTGCAATTACCGAAGCTGAATTAGAATTAATCCGCAAAATAGAAGTACCCTTGACATCTTTTGTGCTTTCAAATCATTTACTTGAATATTACTGTCACCTTTCGAAACAAAGTCTGAGTGTCTGAAAGAATAAAGTGTTTTCTAATTCTAGTTTTACGGTACTTCAACGGTTGAATTTCATAAGGGCAAAAATTTTCCACAGTAATTCATTAACGATTGTCGTATGGTATGAATTGCCTAGGGTACAAATTATCTTGAACACTCCATTCTCCAAATGTTTAATCTTCAAAACTTCCTCCATTTCAGTAATATCTTTGGTGAAAGTCTGACGAGCAAAAGTTCAAACGAGACTATACGTTGATATGACGTAAACTGACTATTCAACCAAATGTTCTTGATCTGAACCGAACAGATTGACTGTTTGGCTTGACATATTACGTGGAAGTCACGAAGGCAAATAGGACTGGGGTGTGCTGTGTTCCCGATATACAAATCATGGGAGTAGGATGGGATTTCTCATAAATTTCCCTGCGAACACAAACTGTTACTACCATATGCTGTCACAAGTGTCCATGTCACTACACACAATTTAATTAATGACTTCTCTTGCATCGTGTTGGTTCACCTTCCCAAATTCAAGCACCCGAATTATCGTTCGAATTTTCTTTAGATTTCAAACATTTTCAGATGGAATACAACAAATGTCGAAGTATTCACCAATGTCCCATGATAAAAAACTGCTCAAAGATATCTAGAAGACTGCTTATATATTTCTTGATAACAAAACGACAAAAAATCAATTTTGTACTGCGTTGTGGAGACCGTATTATATATTTAAAGTTTGAGTTCAAGTATTTCTAGAATTCAAATTGGTTTATTGAAGCTGCAATTCCTTAATTGCTGTAATCCCTTAATAGCTGCAGTAATAGTGCAATAGCGTAATAGCTGCAATCCCTTAATGATTGGTAGCCTCTTCGCTACCGATTTCACACATGTGGTGTAGTAGGTCAACGACCTCTACAGCCTGACTTCATTACATGTGTGCAATTCCAAAACACGCGCAGCAGCCCGACAGCATAAATGTGATGCTACGGGTGAATGACCTTCACAGCCCGCCTTCATGACATAAGTGTAGTTTAAGGAACGCCAATCCTGGACCGGCTACACAACAATTATGCGTCATTGATTAGAATGGGAAAATCTGACTTTTCACAGAATATTAATTCGTGAATTGTTGAATTTCTACACACTGTGTGCAAACTTCTCTATATTTGTGTGTAAACTTTCCACAAAATGTGCAAATAAGTTGTCATTTGTGATTCACACACACACAGAGAAACTAGGTATTATTAAAAAAAACTGCCCGTCATACGCAGATCAAAATCTAATACTTTTGAGTATCATTTTTCATTTAAATTTAGTACTTTGTCCTGGTGCCTGGTCGATTTCGAAACAGAATTCCTAGTATAGCTCCAAGTTTACTTACTTCCCGAGATCACATTTTGCTTTAAAGAATATGCAAATTACCACGCAAAAATATTGAAAACAAAGGTTTTTTGAAATTTGGAAAAAACCATTCTAACTTTCGAAACACCGAAAAGTGGGTCAAATGAAAGGACACATCAAATGACGATTATTTTAAGTCGAATTTTGAGATACATTACGTCGCGATCAAAAATTACCCGCTCTGACGTTCCCCTTTTTTGAATTGGATGTAATTTTATTTAAGTCATCAATAATCATAGCTCACACAACGTAAACATC
>JAQFYE010006377.1:0-10864 GCA_034694305.1 Protaphorura glebata
TTCGGGTTCGGATCAACATTTTCGGGTTCGGGTTCGGGTTCGGATCTACCCGAACCCGACCCGTGAGAAGCTCTAATTTTGATAATTGACTTCAATGCAATGTTTGTTGAATTCTTTTATTAACGATAACCAATCCAATA
The DNA here is from genome assembly GCA_034694305.1 of Protaphorura glebata. Classification (NCBI taxonomy): domain Eukaryota; kingdom Metazoa; phylum Arthropoda; class Collembola; order Poduromorpha; family Onychiuridae; genus Protaphorura; species Protaphorura glebata. The sequence goes on from JAQFYE010006377.1 coordinate 141, forward strand.
CTGAAATAATAGCCACCCTGGCATGCAGTAGTCCTCCTATTTTGGGAGCATGTTTTTATTTTGGTAAATACGATACTGATTATATTACTATACAATTGTGATTGACCTTTGTGTACGATTTATCTGCCAATCAAGTTAAAATCGTCACCCTAATGAAGTCTGCGTGAGCCATTAAATCTTCCGTGCACCATTCTTTGTTAATATAAAACATATATTGTGGGTCAGCAATACTTTCAAACTGATTACAATATGAGAGGATAAAATTGATTAAAAACAAATTGCTTGTACATACATTGCCGTAAATGGCTCTTCGTTTACTGATAAAAAATAAATAAATAAATGGTCACCCTTATTTGACGGTGGCTGTTTTGATACCTCATTCAACGTCCAAATAAATATTTCTGATAGGTGTGTCCAAAAAAATATTAAACCGAATTGAATGAAATTGAAATGAAACAGATTTAAAGCAGGACAATCAGGACATCCGAAATTCCGAAGGAAATATCGTACGTTTCTTATTTTAATTTAACAGTGGCTACGTTCCCAATTCAATGACATCTACTCATATTGAACCGAATTTTGTGCACTTCGTTGGAAATTCGATTTACAGTGAGATGTTCGCAATTTTCCTAAGTATCGTAGAGTAACGTGTTCATTCAGTCCAAATATTAGTTCATCTCCAACGGTACCATATAATTATATTACAAATTGGAAGTTTATTTCATGTTTTAAGTAATTATTTGTTACTTTTTTTTTTAATTCTGTGTGTCCGTGTGAAAAATTTATTTTTGCCCATTGACCGTAATATACATATATTTCCTCAGCATCCAATCATCCTTGCCTGCCCTGTCCTTGTCCGAGTACGGCGGAATTCCAATTATATTTTGGCAAAACATTAATTCTAATTAGGTTGGAGTGAATTTTAAAATTATGAATGGAAATTATGGTCAACAAAATATTTATGAATAGATTTCATTCGTTTCAATAATTGTTGAGCGAAGTTTTCATGGTTTAGTTGTAGTTTAAATAATTCTAATTTTCTTTTCGAAAAAGATGAATTAGAATTAGTTTGAAATTTTTATGAAAAATTATGAATGCAAATTCTATGGAAAAGAATATTTATGAATCAATTTCATCCATTTGAATAATTGTTGAATGAAGTTTTGATGCTTAACTTTGTTGAGTAAGAAATGACTCACGTTAGGTAATTACGGTCAATTTTCGTGTAGTATATATACTGGGTCTGACAAACTCAGCTTAGGGCTCCGTGAGCTGGAGTACGGGTACAGCAATGTGTATCGTATTTCAGCCACGGGCTCACCCATGCAAATAGAGGACTCGGTTTCGAAGCTTTATTATATTTTTTTTTGAAAATTTTTACTCACTGGGAATGTAAGACAATCTCTAATTTTACATACCAAAACTATGCCGAGTACTTCCCAAATAAGAGAATAACGAAGTGGACGAATAGGAATCCTCAATCCTGCATTGTCGTGGAAGATATTATTGGGGGAAAATGTAATTGCGTGTGTCTGGAATCAAAGACAATCAATGAGCATGATGAGTGTACCATATACAAAATCCTATTTATTTTTTTTGAATACTAAATTTTTATTCAGTCACTGTCTTCCATATACAAAGAATGCCCAAGGGACACAGAATATATAATTCAACTCGTAGTAATGGAAAAAAAACTATATTACTATATAGTAATAATTTTTAGTATTTCTCTCAGAGTAGCATTTCCGAACAGGCACCGTAATTAAATTAAATGCAAAAACACAAATATGGGAAATGGAGGAACCAATTCAATAAAATGTCATGTTGTGTACATAGATTTTATAAATATGGACAAAATATCAATCGGTGGAAATCGGAGTCTGAATAAAAATTTGGTTTAAAAAAAATAATTGAGGTGGGAAATATTTGGATAATTGAAGGACGTGTCTTGAATGTATGTAGGACAGTCAATGTCAATAAATATAGGTATAATTATAGGAAAACTAATGAGGTTGGTAATGATGAAAGTGAGCGTCGCGTCTGGAATGTAAACAGTCTCAATGAAAAGTGTCCGGAGTGTAGAGCAGTCAATGAACATTTAATTAGCAAAAATGACAGTGGAAATCCATGACGGACTGCGGTTGATTTAAAGACTGCACTGCACTGGGTTTTACCTACTACTACGGGTACCATCCTCTAGGCCAAAAGTGAAGCAACACGGCGTCCTTGTGAGAAAATACGATGCGATTGACCATTTCTCATGGCGAATGTCTTGGGATATGGTAATGTGTGTACTTCTTTTTTAAATGGGTCTGGAATGTAAGACATTCATGTGCGAAAGGAAGGATTTGTGAAAAGGAGAATGCGAATCCTTGGGATGATGGGTAGATTGAGACATTTCGCGCTAGGCGAGTGAGACAAAAACCCAGCCACAAAAAAATAGGCAAAAATTAACATTTGAAAATTCCAAGAATTCAGTTAATTTCTTTCCGCGGTTTCAAATTCAAAGCGGAGACGCTCCGCATTTCCTCTCCTGACTCTCCTCCTTTGACTTTGTTCTCAGTCAATTTAATTGTTGAGTCGTATTTGACCTCAGGTCAGTCAGTGCAGTGGTCAGACAGAATTCAATCCCCATAATCTTCGTATGGTGAGTGAAAGGCAAAATTGAAATACAGGAAAAGGAAGCGAGGTCAAGGTGGCGATGGGTAAGTTTGACAAATTCAAGAATATGTGTGAGCAGTGATGGACATTGGTATCAGTGATTGAGCAGTACTTTATTGGAAAATTGACTTGATTTGCATTTGCAATGAGTGAGTCGTCGGGAGACGATCTTGATTTCTTGGAGCTGATGGACAAGTGCTTGGTATTTCCTAAAAATAGTACTGATGAGAGTAGTGATGGTCAAGAAAGCAATCGAAGTGGTTCTGATTATGGTAATCGTCGTGAACAAAACAATTGTAGTAGTTCTGCTGACAGTAGTGGTCGTGAAAGTAGCATTGCTGACAGTAGTGGTCGTGAAAGTAGTAGTACTGCTGAGGGTAGCGGTCACGAAAGTAGTAGTACTGCTGAGAGCAGTGATCATGAAAGAAGCAATGGAAGTAAACTTGGCGTGAACCCACTTGGACTCCAGACAGTCAGCAGTGCCGTCCAAGTCAAGGCTCCACTCAAGAAACCCCCAAGGGATGCTCCGGTCAAGCAATTCCCGTACAGAAGACGCCGGGGCAGAAGGACTACGGAATCAAACCGTGACCCTACATCCACAGAAAGTGACGAAGATATACCCCTGTACCGGCTCAAGAAATCGCAGCCGGGTAACAAAAATGTCTCCCTGGTCAGAGCTCCTTCTATGGTCCTCAAGAAAGTTATCTCATCATCAGAAGACAGCGATAGCGAAGGAATAGGAGACACCCGACCTCTCAGAAAACGTCCGGTCGTCAAAGAGTCACTGGACAAAGGAATTTCGACTCCAGAGAGTAAAAGACTTGGAACACCCCCACCTCCTGGAAAACGACCTCGGGGGGTTCAAAGTCCTGTTCATGCAACCACCAAGAGTGATAATGACAGCGCGGACGAAAGGCAAAGAAGTACACGACGTGTAGGAACATTGCGGAATCCGGTGTTCAAGAAACCTCGGGTAGTAGAAAGTGACAGTGATTGCAGCGACTTCGAAGTAAAGAATTCTAAGACCATTCTCCCGGCTAAAGGACCTCCGGTGGCCAATAAAACCTTGGTCAAAAGTCTGTCTTCGGATCGTAAACATATTTTTGGTAGACAAGATGGTAATTTTAATTTAATAGCATAAGTCAATAGTTTTTTAATTATGGATTTTAGTAAATGCCTAACTTTATTATCCTTAATTATCAACACAAATACTGACTGACGCCGTTGAAAGGTCAGGTGTCAGGTCAGATCGTGGACCTTTTTTATTATAATTTCATTAGATTAATGAAATTTTTGCTCGAACTCATTTGAGGGACTTACGGGCTTTTGCCTTCAATTAATAGTGACCCCAACTCCAGTTTTTCTATACTACTAGGGGTACCCCCGCTAATCGAAATGGAAATTAAGATGGTTGACAATGCCTTCAGCGGCTAATGTCAATGAAACCAAATGGGTATTTTTAATACCCATTACTAATTATTGTTTTTCATTTCTGATAACCTGCAGGGTCGGACAGAAGACGAAGTGGGGATATTGATCTGACAATTACTCAACCTGCAGCCACAAGTGAGTCAAAGAGAAGACGAAGTTCAAATGTTAGTGCAGGCACTGGAGAAGAGTCCAATCCAGATGATTCACCAAAGAAAAAAGTTCGTCGGGTTGAAAGAATGTTAGTACCCGTACTGGAAAAATTGGGTGGAAATATATTAGACAATAATACTTACCATCGATTCCTCAAAACGATGGACATTGTATTGGATAATATGGAGTACATTGACAAGAATGAAGTGGATTTGGACGATGATGGAAATGTACCATCAGAGCTTCTAATTCCAAAACATCAGCTCAATGAACTTTGTTCTGAAGCTGCTAAATTGAAAGCACTTGGAGCCATGGAGGCTATTCCAGCTGATAAAATTGTAAGGTTGCTGACTTTGCTGGAAAAGAATATTCGTGATGGGTCAAGGGTCACGCCTTTGGCTGATCCTGATGATAATGAAGATGAAAGTAGACTTTGGTTGGAGTTGACAATGGAGAGTATCACAAGAGGTGTCCTCGCATCCCTTACTGCCCTTCACATTCTTACGAGTCAAAATATGCCGAAAAGGGCTTACCTAGAAGATTTGATTGACAGGATTGTTCTCTTCACGAAATTCCAATTGCAAAATACCATTTATCCCTCATTTGATCCAGTTTACAGGATTGACCCGAAAGGGAAAGGTAAGAAAATATTTTTAAGAATGTATTTTATTTTATATTATTTCAATGTAAAATTCCGTGGTAATACTAGTACTACAAATCGGAACTTGATCATTCTGCGAGGTGGTTTTCATTAGTCACATGCTACATTCAGTAGTATTTTTAACGGTAAAAGTTTCAATTGCACCGGGGAGTTGATTTTAATTATGTTTTGCTTCTACAGATGGTTTTTCGTCAAGTAAAAAGAAAAGAGCCCATGCCCGAGGTGTGCGTGAAAAGAGTATGATATCTTTCTACAATAAAATCCATGAAGTGGTTGGATTACTGGCGGAGCTCCTGAACGTCCAAGTCCTTACTGACACGACAGTACTTCATTTGTCCACATTGGGTGTTGCCCCGTTCTTCGTGGAGAGCGTATCAGAATTACAACTTTCAGCCCTGAAACTTGTCACATGTGTAAGTATTCAGTTTATAATTATTATTACTATTAGAGATTGTGAATTTTAATTATTATAACTATGTTTTTTACTTTTAGGTCTTTACTCAGTACGAAAAACATCGAAGATTACTATTGGATGATATTTTGGCCTCTATTGCCAGACTTCCAAGCAGTAAACGAAGTCTACGAACGTTTAGACTTGCTTCGGGCTCAGAAGAGTACATTCAAATGCTCACAGCTCTGGTGCTTCAATTAATTCAATGTGTCACATTTCTACCGGACAAATTGGATTATAAAGGGAAAAGAATGAATTCTGAAATGGAAACTGACTTTGGAAAAGAGAAACCGAGTAATTCGGACCGTGATATGATGATTGGAGCAAGATTTGACACAGCCATGAGAACAGCTGGCAATTTTTTGACTGTCTTCCTAAGTAAATGTGGGAGCAAATCTGAGGATTGTGACTATCGAATTCTCTTTGAGAATTTCATCCAAGATTTATTATCAACTGTGAATAAACCACAATGGCCAGCTGCAGAGTTATTGCTTTCTTTACTCGGGAGTTTACTTGTCAAGAATTTGGGGAATAAATCCTTAGAAGTCACAATGCGTGTCGCATCCTTAGAATACCTGGGAGTAGCCGCATCTCGTCTTCGGAAAGATGCAGTTTCCGCGCAAGTCAAGATGGATAAAATTGACAGAATTATAGCAGATATCAAGGCAGAAGATGAGGAAATTGCTGATTCTGACCCACTCAAAGAACCGGAGCCAGGGACCATTGAGTTTGAAGAGAGTAAAACAGAATTTCTTCAACGACTCCTCCTAGATTATTTGGCAGTTCATGGTCAGTCTGACCCTGCTCTTATGCACGCCAGGCATTTCTATATCTCATCTTGGTGGAAAAGTGCTCCAGCAGATATTGCCAAGAGTATAAGGGGGAGTAAAGCTATTGCACCAAAACAGAATCGTGCGAAAAAGAAGAAAAAGAAAAAGAGTAAGTCAATCACATCATAATTTCCTGCAATGCTGGGATCGGTTCTGAATTAGATACGATATGTCAGATCTGATAGTTTGTAGGTAGATCTATTCGGTATCGGATAACCTGATTTATCCTTAATTCGCAAGTGCTTTCTCATTAAGGTTTTGAAAATATCCTTAATCTTCGTTTTGTTTACAGGTGAAAGTTCTGAGGAAGAATCTGTGTCCGAAGAGTCTGACCAAGAAGCTGAGGTGAATGAGAAGGAAACGGAGATTAACTCCAAAGTTCTTCAAATGACAGAGCAGAGGAAAGCTTTTCTTTTGACGAAAGTTCGACCATTCTCAGACCCAATTTCTTCAAGGAAAACGGAAGTTGTGCAAACTTTCGTAGACAATCAAAGTGCGGAATTGGTCACAAGATATTTGGCATCGAAGCGACCATTTTCTGCTAGTTTTGATTTCTTCTTGACTCGGGTAAGCATTAATTTTGAACAGATTTTGCAATTACGACACAAATAGACGTCTCCCCACACTTGTAGATTGTGCTTCAAATTAATATTTTCATATTTTTCAATTTGCAGATACTAAGCGTATCGACAGAACAGACTGTCGCTATTCGTACCAAAGCTCTCAAATGCCTTACAATGGTGGTGGAGGCCGATCCAAGCGTGCTGGCTCGACAAGATATGCAAATGTGGGTTCAGAATTCATTCCTGGATCAATCGACAGCCGTCCGTGAAGCAGCTGTAGACTTGGTTGGAAAATATGTTCTATCTTGTCATGAACTCATCGATCAATATTACGAAATGCTGTCTCTTCGGATTCTTGTAAGTCCAAAATAAACACAAATATATTACGCCAAATCTCGAATTTAGCATTAACAGTATTTGTCCCTAGTATTCGGACTTCTTTCTAAAGTGATGCGACTACTCCAACATGTTTTTTTAATATTTCAGGATACGGGAGTGAGCGTACGAAAACGTGTGATAAAAATTCTACGTGACATTTGCGTGGAATGTCCACAATTCCCTAAAATCCCTGAAATTTGTGTTAAAATGATACGACGTGTGAATGATGAAGATGGTATACGGAAATTAGTTATGGAAGTATTTCAGAACATGTGGTTTACACCTGTGAAGGAAGAACCATTGGACACTGCGGCCTTACTTCGTAAAGTTTCTCATATCACTGATGTCGTCGCATCTTGCGAAAAAGTTGGCCTTGACTTCTTTGAACAACTCCTTCTCAGTGTAAGCTTTAGAGTAATAGTAATGGACGATAATTGTAAGTATTTTTACATGTAAACTGATTGGCTTTTGCTTTTTTGCGCAGTTATTCAAACCCAAGGATGAACGAGAAGATGTGAGGGAAAAAGCCGTGAATCTTGAACCACCAAAAGCTGTCGTGACGGCTTCACAGCAAATTGTAAATTGTCTTGTTGAACATGTATTACGAATTGAAGAAGGAACAACCACAGTTGACGGACAACAACAGCAACAACAACAGAGTTTAGCTTCTCAGAGATTCGTAGCTTGTGTGGCAACTCTGTTTCTATTTGCAAAGATCCGGCCGCAATTATTAGTCAATCATGCAAATACTTTAGAAGGATATCTCAGTATGAAATGCCAAGTGAGTAGTACAAATATCATATTTCCACATATAATGTTCTTGATTCAATGATTGAACCGAAATTTGAAACTGATACCATTTTGCTAATATATTTTGGAATGATTTATTGCAGAATTTGGCGGAAGTGGCTGCCATCGCTAATATAGCAAATATATTGGAGTTGGTGGTACCGTTGCTAGTCAATCCAGCCGAGTCTTTCTTAGTACTCCTTGAAGAGGACTGTGTCAAACTAGTATTCAAGAACGAAAAAAGTGTCATAGATTCATGTCTTGCTTGTCTGGGAGCTGTTGTGAATAAAATAACTGGAAACTATAAATTAGTCAGGGATGTTTTCCGTAGATTTCAGAGTAAGTCATATTTTGATATTTAGATTCTTACTGATTTTGGCCTAAATTAATGAATAATTCGAACATGTGTATTTTTTGTGAAATCTGTATCTTCTTGAGCATTAGATCCTACATGAGAGATACTGTTGATTTATTCTTATACAATTGAACATTATTCGTATATTTTTAGGCGTGCTGATGAGTCAAACCATGATTTTACGAGGTAATGCCTTGGACCCACGTCTCAATGACAATCGCCCATTACTTAGACGAGCAGTTTACACGATTGGTTTATTCTTGCGCTACTTCGATTTCACTCGACCTGATGTCTATGGTGAATTCTCGGTAAGTTACTGTTTGTAATTTATATTTAGTGTCAAGTTTACAAGACTTCACATTAATTCTTGTTTACTTATTTCCAGGCAAATATTGTGGAGAGTGTATTCCAAGAATTATTGTACCTTCTTGAAACTCCCGGTTCGGATCTCCAATACTTTAGTCTCCAGGCTATTGGGAATTTGTGCATTCGTCATTACGATTTCATGTTGGGAACTGATTTGAAGAAAATTTATCAACAACTTTTGACTGAATCCGCTGAAATTAAACTCAAAGTTCAAGCCTTGAGTAACATTCAGTTGTACCTGGTCGAAGAAGAATTAAGAATGATTAAGCAAGATGCAGAGTGGAAAAAGAATGCAAAGCTGGAGGATATCAAGGAGATGGGTGATGTAACTTCTGGAATGGCCTCTACAATAGTACAAATATACCTCAAACAAATTCTAGAAGCATTTTTGAATTCCGAACTGGGCGTGAGATTGGCAGCTGTTCGTGTTGTACAACTTGTTTTACAACAGGGATTGGTTCATCCGATTCAAGTAAGTCGATTTTAGAATCACATACAAAATTATCATTCCATATTTCAGTAGAATAGAACTTTCTTAATACGAATCTCTGACACGATTTTGCTATAGAAATCCAGTTAGTGTTTCAGAAGTTCATCTGATTAATTTTAATTTGTAATGAATTCATTTTACAGATTGTCCCGTACCTGATTTGTATGAGTACTGATGAGGAACAAGGGGTGAGTGCGACTGCGGATAAACAACTGCAGGAGATGGAGAAAAAACATCCACAATTTTTACAAAGTCAAGTCCTGAATGGCATTCGACTTTCCCTACAATTGCAGCGAATTCTTCTAGGATACAAAGGTCTCATTCTTCCCGGTGGATTCAGTTCTCAACAAGGAAGTCAATCTTCACAGAATCAGCACTTGGAAGTTGACCCTGACCTCCCTATTGTTCGTGGTTATCGAAGTCGTCCGAAGGAAGCTCCGTCAGCCCTCAATGGATTTCTTTATTCCTTGCTTCGTTCAACAAAACCACAGCGGCGAGCCATTGCGCTTTCATTACTCAAACAATTCGATGAGCAAAACGTAAGTTAAAATCAACCTACAACAACTACACTTACACAACATAGTGACATGTAGTTTTGAAAATTTTAATAACTTTTTCATTTTTGTATACAGAAAAACCGGCTTGCTGATTTGTTGTACTATGCTGACAACTTAGCTTATTTTCCGTACCAAGTTGTTGATGAGCCACTTTTCCTAATTCATCATGTCGATATTGTCATCTCTGTAACAGGGTCTAATCTACTTCAAGCTTTCAAAGAAGTGAGTTTTATTTTAACTTTCTTTTAAAAATCAAACATTTCTCACGATTTAACGGGATTTTATTTTTTGTCCATTAGTCTCTTGTACCTTTGCCCTCCGCTAAGCCACCGGTGCCACCAGCAGCGGAGACGAATCCTATGGAAGTGGACAACCCTGAGCAAAATCCAAATAACTCAGAAATTCCACCTCCGGTAGTGATTATTGAGCCGGAAGCTCCACCCGTCGTCAATAAAATCTCTGACATTATGGAGGATGACGAAGATGAAGATATTGAGTCTTTACTTCGACGAATTCCAGAAAACACAAAGACATTAGAAGAATTTACGATTAGATCTCAAGGTTGTTTACTACTTCTCATGCTCAAGCAACATTTGAAGGATACCTATGCAATCACAGACACGTAAGTATTTATGAATTGATGTCCTTAATTATTTCAGTAGATTTGTATATCAATTATTATATTTTATTCTTTAGGCGAATCAGCGGTTATTCTCCTTCCGATGCTACCAAAGCTTACGAAAGACCAGTGACGAGGAGGAATACTCACGTCTTTGATCCAAAATGCACAATTGCTAATCTCAAAATACCTCCATCTGGTGAAACGTTAGAGAATCGCCGGGCTCTTGTCGAACAATATCTTCATGTAAGTGACGACCCGAATATTAGTTTTACAATCGAGCAAGGAACGCATAGTTCACAATACCCCAAATTTATCAACCTTAGGCTAAGTTCAACGAGCAATTAATTTAGGGATGGACCGAATATTCGGTTGACCGAATATTCGGCCGAATAATACCGAATACCGAATATTCGGTATTCG
>JAQFYE010006378.1:0-10863 GCA_034694305.1 Protaphorura glebata
GCCTATTACCTTGGAGCATAAACATCAGTAAGAAGCACCTTTAGGAGATAATCCCATATCTTTCATTGGAACGGACAGACGGACAGGGCATCCGCAATAAGTCATTTACTCCGTATATTACGTCGCACGACTTAATAGAGTAGCGTATTTGAAAATATGAAGTGAAATTTGCTACAATAACTTCATATTAGTAAATAAGTCCAACCAGCCTTTCATGGTTTTGGTCTTTTCCACTATTGGAATATATTTCCACTTAATCAATAAATCAACATATTCCGTTACTAATAAATCGGTCTTATAATCAGGTAAAAAATCATGAATGGCTAGTTGATTTTCAGTGTCTATGTCCTTAACTAATTTAATCATTGTGCTTACGTCAGTCAAAGTTTTACTCTTTTTTGAATTGGTAACACTTTCTTCATGAGTTGCACTTCGTTTTCTGCTCAAGAGACTTGATCCATTTCCGGTGGAATTTCCTGGTGGGGTTGATTCTTTGCCTGGATCCAAATTCTTCCGACGTGACAATGTTGACGCCTGATTAATTTTTGGTGACGGTGGAAATTCTAATCCTTCCACTTGTGAATTATAATTTTCTATGTATAAGTCTTCAGAATTCGTGAAATCTTTTTTAAACAGGGTGAGTGTGTATACAAATATAAATATAATTGAATTTGTGAATTTGTTTATAAAATGTCTCATGGGTACAAAATATTTTTGTAATAATTTTAATGTCATTATATCATTTAACGAACATTGTTTGTCATTCTATTTTTAAGCCTGATGAAAATTTTGAAACCGGTCGCCGAATAAAGAGTGATGACATAAAATTAACTGCACGTGCATTAATTTGGATTCGAGGGGTCACGATTTTCGGAAGAGAAATCTTCAGGAAATTACAAAATGTGCTTTAGTTTTTACAACAAATTGACGAGCACTGTGGCCGACAAGAAGTGCAGAATGAAAATGAGGATTGGTTGGGAGCGTGTGTGTGCTCTGCTATGCCATGCAGTGACGCCAAGCCCCTCTTCTTGGTTTTTCCATACTTTTTTAGAAAAACGATACACGCAAGAGCCTGGTCGACATGCACTGCATCTGCATTCCTCACGCGCCTTCCCAAACACAAAAAGAGCTTTAGAGAAAGGAAGGAGGGAATATTACTTGTCCTTCTCCCAGTCATATAAACAACTACCCAAGTACAAAGGGAGATTTGAGTCAAACATAAAACCATTATCAAAACAATAATAATAGTACAAGTATTGACATTTGACCTTTTGACGTTAAGTGCCATAATTTCTACTTTGTATATACATTAGTACACATGTGTGTGATCTTTGTGTGAAATATTAGGAAGATTTGAGCTGTTTAATCGATCGTGCGCAAAACACGTGTCGCGTATGGTGATCTCAGCTTCTTTCACTTCACGTTCACTTTCACTTATTACAATAAAAATTAAGAATTATTAATTAAATTATGAACTTAGCCGATATTTGACAACCTTGGTGGTAAATTCTAGCTGTCTTGTTGCAAATTTATTTATTTATTTTAAACAATCCTCCCGGAGAACCGATTTTAACAGCCTTGTTAACCATATGAGGCACGGCAATTTGAAAACATCGTTTCACATTTTAAGAAACGCGTATTGGATATAAGCTTAGAAGAAAAAATAGGACTTTGATTAATCCAGAAATAGTGCAACTCTCTTCTACCTTACGTTTAATCCGAAATGCCAAGATAAATTCGTGGAATTTCTCAATGTTTTATCAGATTGCATGCCAACCTTCAACGAAGCATCCACCAGCTCGATCAGAACTAAACTAGTCATTCTATATTTGAACATTTATAATCTAAAAGTCAGATTTGGAGCAAAATTCGCCGAAGAGCTCTTTCCTTTTGCAAAAGTTTGTGAACACAATTAACAAAGGTTATGTGAGACAAACATGTGCCAGAATTAACAAACTAATTTATTATTTATCACCTCCAGATGATGGATTACAGATTCCAATTTGTTTAATTCAATTCGATATGATAAATTTCATATAATATGTTCCTGTTCCTGTATTCCAAATTTTGATAAATGCTGGGTTGGATTGGATTACTCGTTTAGTTAAGTCATCAACTTCTGCCGCCACTAACAACAACATTGAACAATGTAAATTGGTTTGTCATTAATGTCGATTTCGTACCGGAAACTGAAGACTAATCTTACTGTACTTACTACATGTCTCGAAAACTGTAAATAAATAATAGGACAAACGGAATTTGAATAATTGGATAGCGATGCGAATTTACCAAATGAGATGTAAGGTTGGGTTGTTTGTGTCCAGATTCTCGAGATACTCTAAACTTGTAATATCTTAGCGGAATGTCGAAGGTAGATGGATTTTGACACTGCTGTTTCGAAAATATTTTTAGAATTTTCGTACATAGTTTTATGAAATTATCCAATGTGACAGTTTATAATATGCATGTTCGCTCTAACTCTCAGTTTGTAAATTTCTGTGTTTTGTCCACGATCAGTGGTACGTGAATAGACAATGCCTCTTCACGGCTAGAGGGCAATCGCATTTGCGAATAAATTCCAAATTTTCGTGACTGTTCGTGACAGTTCCACATCCCTCTCTTCAGCCGCGACCGGGTTGTTGTTAGGCGTGTAAAAATACCACGGCCCATGTGATAGAGTTTCTACATTCTTCGTCTGGTCTGCGAGATATCTATCTCGACAGCGACTATATGATGGGCATGTTGCTTCCATTGTGTTCCTGTTTACATGTGAAGACCGGCTACGCTTACGGCATTTGTTCCGCTTTATCGGAATGCCCTCAAGATGGCCTCGGACTCATCGCACCCAATTTTGTTACTGTAGCTACAGCCGACTCATGGCACAGCCAGCTTCCCGGAACACGTGGATCGCCTTGGATGTTTAGTTTCAGTCGAGATTTGGCGATTTGAAGAATTTCAGACGAGGAATTTGTTGCTTGCTCTCATCGCCCGGATGTCCTCGTGTCGTCGTAATTTAATATGGAAGTGAAATGTACTCGAGATCTATTTAATCGGGGAGTAGCATAACTTTCCTTATCCCCCCAAACACCAGGTTGAGTGAATTTTTGAAGTCGTAACTTAATTTTGTAATAATTTTGTTGATCAAATATAAGTTGATTGAATAACTATGTGGCGCTCACAGACAACCTGGTCTAGAAACGGTTTTATTTTGACGAATAAATTTTTAATCGGCGGCGTGTAATTGAGCAATTACTTGTGATGAACTTTCGAAGGAAATAACACTATTTTGAAGTATGTAGCACATTAATACATTCAAACAACGGTTCTATAAGTGACTACAATAATGCCCTGCCAAAATCAATGTTCACATACGGGGTGGTTCATTGAGCAATTGACACACCGTGGACCACATGTAGGTATAGATTAATCTGTAAGAAAAATCATTCAGGCGGAAATTGGGAAGCTAATTGTGAGATTGTCGAATTTAAGACACTAATTTTAGTTCTGTTCTAGTTCTAGTTCCTGGAACTAGAACTAGAACTAAATTAAGAAATTAGTTAGAACTAAGAACTAATATAACACTATCGCGAAATATTCTCGCGGAATAAATAAAAAAAATGAGGCAAGGGAATATTTGGAAAATATTGTGCGATGTCCGTCAAATTGAAATCACTAGTTACGTCCTGAAGGTACAGATGAAATCTTCCACACAACAATGGGTCTTTCATTTATTTTCTGCAAATACAGGCTCTACTTGAAGAGCAATATCTCCGAACTGCTCGCCCTAAAATGTGCATGCAAGCTCTAAGTAATTTGGGGATAAGTTGGAAAATAAAATTAACCTAGATAATATTGTTTCTTTAATATGAGAAATAGATTTTGATATCCACGGCGTTTAACTTGTAGCTTCCCAGCCGACACACTTATGAATTGTCCCAGAATATGATTTCTAGAACTGCAGATTGTACTCACTATTGTCAGCGCAATCCCGCCTAGTAACGGCGAATTGTAAGAAAAAGTTCTTTGAAACACTTTGTATTTATTTCGAAAATTTTGACACCAGTTTTTCAAAGTGCAGGACGTTAAATTCTACTTTTAACCTGCTAATTAAAGTTTCGAGGAAATCTGAAAACGTTCTTACCAGATTTCTAATCAAATTACTGAGATGCGCCTTGAAATACATATTTTTAATTTATATTTGATAGCGATTAATAACTAAAAGCTTACTTTCTCCTGTGGGCTATAGCGCGTTGTGGAATAGAAAATTTACAGCTCAACTTCGGTAATGGTAGAATTCCTATAACAAATATTGATGTTCTTCTGTGGCTTTTTTAAGTATTTCTCTCCACAGGAGATCTTTACTGCTTGAGTTACCTTCCGCGGCAAGAATGGAAGGGAGATTGTGTCGAACATTTCATTACGGCGAATACGAATTGACGTTTGTCTATTTTTTAAAAATGCAGTCCAGGAAGATCGTTTTACAGTTTGATAAACGGATGTTGTACTGGAGCTTAATAGAGGAAAATATAAATATTGATTAATCCAGAATTATTGCTCATCTCTACCTTCAGTTAAATCGAAAATTCCATGCTAAATTCCTTGAAGACACACATTTTGAAGATAATCAAAATTGAATTCTCTATTGTCAGTTTTGGTGGAATACTCGCACCTTTAAAAATATAAGTCATTCTTTCTTCACTTGTGAATTTAAATGGGACCGACCGCTCATGCCACCGGCTTCAAAGTTATCCTTTAATTAATTACATTCACCCTTGGGTGCAACCAATGTCTGATCTTTAGATTGTTTATGGAACTTTACACTGTATACAAAAATGTTTATCTCACTATTCTATATAATTTCTTACTCCAGGTATAACTTTAGTTAAGCGATTATAAATTGATTTGTGTTTAATGTCGTCACCTTTGCAACCAATGTAAATTGTTTGCCAATAATGTATGAATTATAATTGCTTCAGAAATTTTGAACCAATTTTAACTATTTTAAAATATTTCTACATAAATTTGAGAAATTACCAAAATGTGCCGCCTTATAATTAAATCCCTAATACAGGGTGTTTCAAAAAAAGCGCATGGTTGTTTGATATTATTTTGGCGTAGTAACGAAAATTTACATTACAGGCAATGAGATTAAACCGCCCAACAACGAAAAAAACACAAACAACTATTTTCTTTTTCTAGAAATCCTATATATGCTTATCTTTAATTTGGACGAATATATTTTATAATCGGTGGCGTGTAATCAAACAAATATTCCTGATAACTTTTTGGAAGAAGCGGAACTATTTTGAAGTATTTGGGATACGAATATGTTCAAACAAGGGTTTTAGGAATGACTGTCTTAACCTTCAGCGTGGACCACCGTTTAGCTGTGGAAATGTTGGTGCTGCAAGAAAAACCGTCAGTGTAGATTAATGTGTAATCGATAGAAATAATTGTCAACGAAATCTTTCGCGCAGAATAGATAAAAAAAACATGATGTAAGCGGAAGGAAGATATTGTACGACATTTGTCGAACTTGAATCACCAGTGAATCTTTAAGGTTCATGAAATCTTCAACTACATCCTTTATTTCTGCCAATACTGGTTTTACTCGATAAGCAATATCTAGGAACACCTGGTCTTAAAACTTCAAACAGTTTCGTCGACCTGCTACGATGGTTCCGCCAATAATTAGTGGAATGTATTTTGAAGTGCACGACGTAGAAGGCAGAGAAAATTAATTCTGCAGAACGCTGCTTATTTCGCTTAAAATTTCGGTTTTCAACTATTTTATTAGATACGTTGGTAGTTTTGAAGCATTATCAAATTTATCAAAAGGTTCTGTTGAATAATTCCACCCAGAATAGAAAAAATGGCAAAATAATGGTTCAGTGCGGTTCATCAAAGCTGATTGCACTCATTACGAGAAGAATTCATATAAAGAAAAACGATTTGACATGACAGTCGCCACCGCGTGACCCACATAATACTAAAATGAAATGGATTAAACCTGAATGGATCTGGACATTTCGAGTTCGGCTTAAAATATTTGCACTTGAATTTATTCTAAATTCAGTTTAAGCTTGACAATAATAGAACTACTAAGATTGACATTCATAACTTGTATCATGGCGTGAAGGAGAATTTGAAGCTGTACGTAAGTGTACAAACAGTTAAATGTTAGTTTTGCAAAGCAGTGTAAAACCGATGGTTTTGTATTCCAGATGCATGTATTTTACTAGCGTCTTCACTCATTTACCATGCTCACAAGCCAGGGGACATGTAGTGTACAAGCAAGAAAGCCCGTTCTACGGACAGGTATATTAGCTGTTTGATATAAATATATAAATTAATCCGAAATAATACAATCAAGGTTGCTAAGAACTAAGAACATGTCAACTTTTATACCTTTCCAGTCTGTTCCATAATCGTTTAGTGAATTTTTTGACATCAACCTGAAATGATGTACTGCGGTTATATCGCTAGGCAATCCAATGTATCAACTTTCTTGTCTTAACAGTAAAACCATTTATTCACATTTTAACAAAATATATATTGACATCAAGAATTCGTTCTTCTTGCCGAGTTGATGTTAAAATTATTCTGGTCCATGACAATAATCACCAAAATATATCAAATCGAAAGACAAGTGCAGAGATGGATAGTCAATGACGTGTGTGTCGCACAGGGTTGGCAAAACCCGGGTTTGAATGATAAGAACCCCGACCCAGCGGGTTTTAAGGGGTTTGACGGGGTTTTCGGGTTTTTGGGGTTTTAGGGGTTGGGTTTTAAGGTTTTATTCAAACTCGAGGGTTTTCGCGGGTTTTCTGGGGTTTAAAGTGAGGGGTTCTAGCTTGCTGTGTATGTCATATATACAACAGTATGTACGTAATATGCAACAAAAACAGTCTACGCTGAACTAAATCTTGTAAACTTAATTATGACAACATACAATACGATAACATTTACGAAAAAAATCAGGTACCGGAAATGAGTGCAGGTTGTGATAAATAGAATAACACGGTTATCCTCTTCTGTTTCATTTGTCAGCCATACTAGATCATCGTTGAAATACATATTTCAATTCCATTGATGATTATCATAGAGATCAACTGAGACTCCATAACTAATTATTCAGCTAATGCAAAATCGCTGAGAACTGAGGGTGATCTTAGAAATATGCGTAAGTGAGGAATAAAATTGCAGTCATGGACTCACATTATATTTGAGAAAGCTAACTCGAGAAGATCGAAACTGAACTGGACAATGCAATTAAATATTGGCTCAATTCTTGATTTCTTAGTTATTTGACCACACAGAACCATTAAGTTGTTATGAACCTCGATGTACTCTTCAAAACCTTTAAATCCCCTAAACCCCCTGGGGTTTTGAAAAAGTTGCGGGTTTTTAAACCCAGGTTTAGGCGGGTTAACCCTTTTTAACCCGAACCCCATTATACCTGCCTACCCTGGTGTCGCATGAGCCTCAACCGAAGAATATAAAATAGAGTGGGGTGAGAGGTGGACTCGTCAATCTCCCGTTTCTGAGCCTCAACCAATTTGCAATCATTAGGGACCCTCCCCAATTGTCGGCCCCATAGTGACAAAATGCCATTTAAATCAATTATATTTCAAAAGCTCACCATTACCGTCCGTTTCTCAATTAAGTGGCTTGACCGCAACATAATGTCGCGGTCGTCTTTACGACAGTCGGTACTAATTTGTGCCAAGCAGAAATTCCAAATTAATGGTTTAATACCATACAGTAGTTTTATAAAGTATTATATAGTTCACATATAAATAATAATAGTTTTAGTAAAATAATATCTATTCAGTATTATAATAGGAAGTATTGATTTATGGGGCCAAATACATTCAAATATGCGAAGTTGTTATGAGGTATGTCATCTTCTAATTCATTATTTCAAACATTTCAGCGGTTATCCAGAATAATGTTTTTTTCGATTTTTGACAACTTTTTGGTCCTTGAGATCAGTTTTGGCGAAAAGTTCCATGGGACATCCCATGCTAAAATCTTGAGATCAAAGACTATACCTCTTTGCACTTTCTTTCAAAAATTTTAATTTTCTTTTAAATCGAGTTTTGAGAGGCGATCGAGTTAATGACATTTTTGAAGGTTTGGGGCTAAGGTTTGTCTTTCAGAAAAAAGGTTTGAACGAGGTCGTCGGGTTACACGTTAAGTACTTCCCTCGTGAACTCGTTCCACTGTGGTGCCAACAATTTTTAACACTCTGACATCGAAATATGAAAAAATGTTACCCAAAGGAAAAATAAAACCCAAAGAAAGGGTAACTGTAAGAATTCAGTGAATGAGTTCATAACAAAAATATTTACATTATTAACAAAAAGCTGTAATATTATGAATCTGGACGAAATGTATTTCATTGATTATATGTATACTGTAACAAAGAATGAGTTCGATTTTGATAATGGTTGAGATCTCAGCAGAATATGGTTGATAAAACCAATGAGTACTGGAATGGAACAACGATAAACGAGAGAAATGACAACCATTAGGCCTGTACGAATGTATGTAAACTTGTGAACGATTATGTACAAATCTGAACATTCCGAATAAATTTGAATCAATCAATCAGTCATTGGGAGTGCTCAATCTGACCACTCGAAAATAAAATTGTGTCTTTTACTGTCTCTAAACGGTGCGGATACTAGGGCATTATAACCCACGATTTCCTG
Organism: Protaphorura glebata; assembly: GCA_034694305.1. Classification (NCBI taxonomy): domain Eukaryota; kingdom Metazoa; phylum Arthropoda; class Collembola; order Poduromorpha; family Onychiuridae; genus Protaphorura; species Protaphorura glebata. The sequence goes on from JAQFYE010006378.1 coordinate 8,718, forward strand.
TGCATGTAGATTAACATTGGTACAAACAAAATTCCTTCACGACCTTCCCCCCTAGGTTAGTCCATACGTTTGTTGACAAAAAAGTTTTGTTATTTTTGACGGGTCACCAGGAGCTCTTTCATGTTATTGGGTCACCACGATCTCTCGTGGGTTATAAAAAATGAATTATTTCATCTTTTGTTTAATGTTGAATGCCAATATTTTTATTATTCCGGTGCAGATTAAAATTAATTAAAAAAATATTTTATTTTATTTTTGATCTGGACAGAAATTAAATAAAATAAGTATTGGCATTGAAGCAAACCTTTTTTTACTCTTAATCTAGTTCCTTTCCAATTCTGATTTCGGTTGCTGGGGCATCCTTTTCATTTCCTCAAAGTGTAATTTTTGAAATTTTTGAAAAAATGAATCTGCGTATGGACTAACCTAGAGGGAGAAGTCAAACAATGTTGGGTACAAAACTGCCTTCCTTATGGGACTTTGTAATACATTTTGTACCAGACTGAAAAAAAGTTGCTATTTTTTTCGTAAACAATTATCGAGCACTCCTCAGAGACCAAAGACTATGAATACTCTTTGGTGATATCTACATCCATACAGATATAAGTACCAGCCAATTGAAAAGACAAAAAAGTGCACTGGTGTCACATATTTGTTTGTAGGTTGCCGTCTCCTTGACATTCATCTATATCAGATCTATAGATTGACCATTGAACTCTCACAATACAAAAAATTGTAAAACTCGCTATTGTATATAATTTTGGACTTTGAATGTACGAAGAAAGGTCAAATGCCTTCAAACACTAGCATGGGACGCCTTTAGTCCCAGTGTGAATAAATGACATTACTACTGGGCAAGTATTTTTCGGATCCCGCATACTTAAGTCCAATTGAATTATTAATTTGTGTTGAATGCTACGTATTGGCATGGGTAATTCTTTCGTTCAAGTTAGTTTTTACAAATAGTAAAAATAGTGAAACTTTCTTGTGCGACATAATCATTTATGAATTTATGATTTGAATCTTCAATTTGTTTGAGTTTGAGATAAGTTTGAACACCAAAGAAATTACCAGCACGAATTATTTTACCCACCTTTTGACATATTGTGCAACCGATTTGGAGAAATTGGATTTTTTACTGCCAACGCATTTGATTAATCATTAATGTAGACTTCTTACCGGAAATTAAAACTAATATACGATGTCTCAAAATCTGTAAAAAAATAGAACCAATAATGGATTTGGATGGCAATGTCTAAAATCATCAAATTAAAATGATAGGGTTCGATTATATGTGTGTACAAATGACCTAAATTCTAATATTTTATCGGGAGTTCGAAGGAAGTTGGATAAGAACAATTGTTTCAAAATGTAGTCACTATTTTCGTTTGTCACTTATTTGATGATTTCGAATTTCTCTGACATTGTTTATGTAATTTTTACATATTTTAGAATTTTCTTGAATAATTTGAGAAATTATCCAAGCTAGATTTATTCTATAGTGACCACTATATTATTTGCACGAATTAGTGTATAAATCAGCGGCGTGTAATTGCACAGTAAAATAATAGTTATAAGATAATTACTATTGTAGTTATTTTAATAAATTTATTTAATTGAAATAATGGTATTATTTTCCCGACTCTTGTGTTCTACTGGTGTATGGTACAGCTTTGCTAGTGCATTTGCTAGTACCTATATTGTACTAGCATGAAAGCCCATCCCACGGTCGGGCATGCGTGCCTGATCGCCACAAATATAAAATTAATCCGAAAGCATACAGTCAAGACTGTTATGCAACCCAAAAATGTCAACTTTCATACCTTCATAGTCTGTTTCATAATATTCGTGTAGCATTTATACCAACAATTCGCAACAATGCACGATGGTTATAACTGTTGGCTAGCAGAACCAAATGTATCAACTTTCCTACCTTTCAATGGAATCATTTAGTCTCATTTTCAAAAAAATGTACATTAAACTATTGTATGTATGTTAAGGAGGAGGTCTAGGGGAACAATAAGGTAGTGCCAAGCCATCTAGATCATGCCGACTAAGCTACCAATAGACCCATTGCGGTCGACTCCACTTATAAACGAATGTGTCAATTCTGCCTCAGTGCAGTGAAGTGCCCCTCTGAGCACCT
>JAQFYE010006379.1:0-10861 GCA_034694305.1 Protaphorura glebata
GGTCAGATTTTCTCTTTCAAATTACGGGCACGGGGAGGTCCGATTTTCTCTTTCGAATTACGGGCATGGGGGTCAGACTTTCTTTTTCAAATTACGGGCACTGGGAGTTCCGATTTTCTCTTTAGCATTACGGGAATGGGGAGGTCAGATTTTCTCTTTCGAATTACGGGCACGGGGTGGTCGGATTTTCACTTTAACAGTAAGGGCATGGGGAGGTCAGATTTTCTCTTTATCATTACGGGCGTGGGGAGGTCAGATTTTTTCTTTTGCATTACGGGCGTGGGGAGGTCCGATTTTCTCTTTAGCATTACGGGCGTAGGGAGGTCATACACTATCTCTTTGGCATTACATATGTTATTGCATTAGAGTGATGGCACAATTATATGCCCTAGGCGCTCAGGGGTATTTCAATTTTGGTTTGCTTTTAAAAGCAAAAGGGTTAGAGCGAATTTGTACCAGAAATGCTTGAACATATTTGCGATAACATAGTTAGTCCGGTACTTGTCCGAAAAACTTATACAGGGTGTCCCAAAAGAATATACCCAGTTTCAAAAATTCACTGTTTCGAAAATATTGAGTAGAATTACAAAAATTGCGACATTTTGATAGGACTTGTTTTTTTTACAATTTTGACATTTTTCGATTCGTGACAGGTGTTCTCGCTATAACGGCCTTTCTCATTTTTGCGCCTAATAACGATATTGGCATGGGCCATTTCGATTACTTGAAACCGAATTACACGTACCTGTCCGTCGATACTTCATTTCATGTTTCAAAATTCATTTTCAAAATTCCAAAAATAATTTCGGATGAATTAAAAATAATTTCCAAGACTTAAAATTTTTTTTTGGAAATTTGAAAAAAAAAATCAGAAATGTCACAAATACCGGGTCGTGCATAACCTTTGCCCCCCCCCCCCGCCCTCGGCAGCCCAAACTTGGAGAGGTGGACAAAAATTGAAATATGCATTTTGTAGAGAATGTTATCTCGGACCTAGCGAGCCATTCCGATTGGAAATCCGTTGCACGTAGCGGCGCTGACGAGGGTTTAAGTAAAAAACGGCATGAAAAGGACCCAAAAATTAGACTCTCAGCTACGAAAACATGCCCAAAATATTTTTTTTCCCAAAAATTCGTCGATGCCACCTTTTTTGCAATAATTTTGTGCAATTTTTAAAATTTTGTTGTACCGGGTTGGAAAACGTCAATTTTTCACTGCTATGACATTTTTTTTTGAGAAAAACAATCAGAGTTTTCTATTCAAATGCGCTTGGCCAAGGAAAATGAATGTTTACGGAGGTAAACATATAAGATGACAGTGTAGAAGCTCTCCTGTATAATAATTATAATATGCATCGGCACGGAATTTTGCATTATAGTTTCGGATGCCTTTGAATGGGTGTATGCAATTATTTGAATATCTATCAATGATAAATAAAATTCGTAATCTTGCATGCAGGGTGGGACATAGCTGCCTTGTACCAGGATTTTTTTGGATTTTTTATTTTAAAATGACAGACTCAGATTATCTGCCCAAATCCTGAAGAAAAGTTTGCGATTTTTACTCATGAAATGTAGGTTTAAGAATTATTTCTCAGTATCATTCAAAACCGCACACCATGTTTTCCACAAATCATATCTTTTCAATGGTATGTCTTTCCATGCTAAACTCGTTAATTTATTTTTTTAAGTAAAAATAAATTAAAACATACACTGTAGTTGGCAAAATCCGATCTTTTTTGAAAATTGAAATTTCTTATGAAAATTAATACTTTATTATCTACAATTAAAATTTAAGATTTGGTAAGACCACTATATACATTTTTTATATTGCAATCGCTTTGAAGACTGAACAACAGGGTGTTTCAAATGAATGCGCACACAATCAAAATTCAAAGTTTTGGAAACACCCAAAGCACTTTCCTCGTAAGGGTACCTCGTAAATAAAAATGTAAATACAAATTGATTGCATGAAAATATTGATTTTAATTTAATAAAAAAAAATCGCAAACGTACTTATTATACGAATATTCGGCGAGATACCTGAATTTCTAGGCATTATAATAATTCAATGATAACAAAAAATCATGCAGTAAATATGAAATATGCTTGAGAATTTTTAACCCAAAAAAACCAGGAAGTCATCGTGTTATTGACGATTCGTCAATTTCTTAAATATCTTCCGAACCTCTCTTTTTTTGTTCAATTTCTTCTCAAACTTCAACAGTTTTTTCTGAATCTTCTTCGAGTTCTTGTCAACCTGGTGCATTTGCTTCTCAATCTCCAATATTTTCTTCTGAATCTTCGATTTTTTCATACCTACTTTAAATTTTCTGGACTATTTGAAATCTTTCTTACAGTCATCCACCTCCTTCTTATTCTCTTCGTATTTTTCCTTAAACCCCTTCAATTTCTTCTTAGCCTCCTCGTATTTCTTGGCAACCTCCTTCAATTTCTCGATTAACTTCTGGAATTCTTTCCTGATGTCAATTTCAAAGCTCTTCATTTCGTACTCTGTTTAGGTTGAAATTAATCTCCAAGTTGCTGCACGTTCCTTAATACATCGCTTCATAATTTTTCTCAATCCACCTAAAATTAATACAAATACACTTTTCAATAATAATATTCTGCAATTTCATGCATATACCGTAAATGACGGATTAGAAATCAACATTTCTACTTGAAATCGATCCCTTGTGTGACCAATTGTTGCGGTTACTAATTAAATTACAACTGGATCTGCCTATGTGACACAGACACTATTTGTATTAAGGTCTGGGTTTCCGGTCCGCATTTACGGTATTATTTAAAAATCATGTAAATATTTGATTGACTAACTTTTACCCACCCCTGGTGGTATTTCTTTTGCCACAACGTCATAATATTTTTCAAACCAGCTGAAAACAAAAAAGGCAAAAATAATTATTTAATTACGTGAAAGGAATGTGTAAAATAATGTACGAAATAAATAATTAAGGAAAACAGTGTATCTCACCGCATCAACATAATTATCCCATGCGACCTGATCCGCTCCAATCCGTTGTAGTTCTAATAAATTGTCAAAATTGTTCATTTTTAGAATAAGATGATAGAATGAAACAATTTGGCTCCCGATTTTAGAAATACGCTCATTTAGTATTCATCACAGGAGTAAAGTTTAACTTTTGTCAATCAAGAGTATAAATCTCAGTTAACTACGTGCTAATCACATTATCCTTGTGCATTTAGGTAATAGAGGAAGTAAGAACTCAGCATTGTGTTCACAATGCAATAAACTCAAAGATGATGGTAATTTAGATCGTTATTTTCTTTATTCGGTTATAATTATCTGGGTGAACTGTTGCAAACGAGCGAACCATGAAATTCTGCTATAACAGCTAAACTCTGTTCGGTATTTTAATTAACTGTACTATGTAATATTCAATCTCTACTAATCTACCTATACCATAGGGTTTTCGGTGTCTTTGAAGGCGTGAAATATTTGAATGTTTTTCAGTGATACAAAAAATTGAATATCATACATTTCGGAAAGTTTTGGTGGTTTGATGGTTCGGATTTGTTCTTTAAAAATTTCAGACTAACAATTCAGCTTGTGGGTAAAACTTTGGGTTTCTTTATTACCAACCAAAATGTTGGTTGAAAATTTAATTGTAAATATTTTTCAAAATGACATATCATTTTCCACAGATCATAAATTTTGATGGTAGGATTTACCGACTGTGTCGCGGATTTTTTGTCCCACCCTGTACATTTGCCACGCAAACGTAAATGTGTGATTTTTGTATGTTTATGGATTGCGATAGGCCATGACGACGTGGATCCATATAATAAAATTAATACAAAACGCACACACAACGGGTTATACTGTGTAGTTTTTGTCTAAATGTATCCTGCTTTGTTAGATGGTTGAACTCAGATATTACACATTCTGAGTCAAGTCATGGCTTATTCTCTATTTGTACTGGACAGATGGCGCGGGAGAGAAACCACAACCCTGATACGCCGGTTCAGAATTCGCTTTGGCCGAAAAATACCACGACCACAACCGGCATCAACGCAGAAGCTAGGTCAGCAAAATTCGGTGCGGCGTCGTCAACAGATGACCTGAACTTAGTATCGGTGTCATTCATACATTGCATTGATGGCAACGAGATTTAGTGTACTAAGGGTCAGCTCCGCCCGCCCGATGACATATGTCATGCCTAGAGACCAGCAAATTTAAAATGTGAGAGGTCACCAACTTGAATGACCTATGGACAAATTCAGTGTCCTCACAGAGATGTGAGACTTGGTCGACTCACTTTTCCTTTTCTTCAAGGTTCGAATGACGCCGTACTTGATTTAGGTTATTTGGTGACCCTTCCTTACTTCATGGGGTCAAGCGGATAAATGCGTCGGGTTTTGCTAGTACGAAAGTTGTCAGGTATCGTATGGGGTACAATATGTCAAAATTTTAGGTAATCGTGCGGAAACAAAATATAAAAACAATAAATAAAAATTGAATGAGGAAATTCATTGCAAGAAGAGTATTTTTAATATACTAAACAAATTTCAAAAAAATATTGCAAGTATTTTTTTTGGCCTTTGTGTGAGACGCGATGGCTGAATATATAGACAGGCATGCATAACAATAATTTATTAAAAAAAATCATGAAAAAAATATTAATTTTGAAATTAATGTGTGTTGACGGAGAAATAAAACCGAAACTTTTGCTCAAGTTATCTACTTTCTTGCGGGCTGGAATTCCAAGAGTTCCTTTCGTGCTACTGATGAATTGTCAAATTCTTGAATTTCTCTTCAGCACCCTCCGATTTCTTCTTAATCTCCGATTTCATAATCTCCTCCGATTTCAATTCCATCTCCTTCAATTTCTTGTCGTCCTCCTCGACTCTCTTCTTAATTTTCTTCTCAATCTCCAATAATTGCATGAATTCCGGCCTGACCCCAACTTCAAAGTTTTTCAATTCGTTTTCGTAGTGAGGATCGCCTTCAAGTCCTCTCAAACTAGCTCCACGTTTTCGAACATTTCCTATAAAGAGTTTTCTCAGTCCAACTGAAATTCATACAAAGGCACTTGAGTTTTAATAGTCTAGAATTCCTTACATTACCGTAACAGACAGATTAGACACCCGCATTTCTATTCATTTCTCCCAAGTCCGTCATTATGATATTGGATAAAAATATTTTTGATTTCTTTGTAATGTAAAAATAAGTGATTGACTAACGTATATCCTCCCCGGGTGGAATTTGTTCTCCCACAGGGCCATAATATTTTTCAACAACCTGGAACAAAAAAGACAATTAAAATTATTAGGAATGTTGATATTAATGTAAATATATAAATATTCATGCGTATAAATTGTTTATTAAGGAAACAGTGTATCTTACCGCATTAACAAATTTATCCCATGTGGCCTGATCCGACCAAAATGGTGGTGTTTCTAGTAAATTGTCCATTTTTTAGAATACTGAAAAAAACTAAGAATTTGGCTCCAGATGTTAGAAATACAGTTATGTAAATCACATGTGTAGAGTCATTTGACAATTGAGGAGAGTGCAAATCTCAGTTAACTATGCATGCGCTAATCATATCATCCTTTTATGCAATAGTGGAACTCTGCATTGTGTGAACATTGAAATAACCGAATTGATGAAAATCTAGATCATATATAGATAATTAGCTCCTTTTATTAGGTTCCACTTATCTGGGTAAACTGTTGTAAACGAGTGGACTGGAAAAAATAAAATATACAATGACAGCTAGGAACTGGTCGGTATATTAATTAATTATAATATGTGTCTCCACTACTTCCCAGACTTGGGTCAATTACTTTGAAAATGTAATTAATTACAAATTACAAATTACACCCTCACCTTTCACCCTGTCCTTTGTTTCTTCTCATGGCTCAAAGCCGGGTCCGAATGTTGACAACAGTGCGAACTGATATTCTTGGCCGTAATAAAAGAAATCCACTAACTTAACTAAAGTAATTGAATTACAATTACAAATTACATTCTAAATTTTGAAGTAATTATTTACAAAATAGATATTACATGTGAAATTGCAAAAGTAATTAATTACAATTACAATACAAATTACAATTTCAAATAAACTTTATTCCCGTTTGTCGGCACTAAAAGCACATCTTTGGTTCCAATATCGAAAACTTGGTTCAATCTTTACCAGTCAACAAATGTAATTGACCCAAGTCTGCTACTCCGGTGCCCTGGAAGGGATGGAATATTTGAATATTTCCAATGATAAATAAAATTCGATATCTTTCACGTAAGAAGGGTAAAAGATTTCTTGTACTAGGTGTCAGAACCCTGGGTGCACCAAAAAAAATATACATATTTGATCATACATTTTGTGAAGTTTTAGTGGTCTTATTCGGAATTGTGCATTTCAAATGACAGACTAAGGATTCAACTCTTCGGGAAGAGTTTGCGGTTTTCTATTCTTAAAAATATTGCGGGTTTAAGATGTAATTTTCAATATATAAAAAAACTAAAACATTTTTTCCGCAGATCCTACATTTAAGTGGTAGGATTTTCCAACAGTGTTTTTTAATTTCTGTGCCACCATGTAAAAGATAACCATTACACAATATACCTTGTAATGTATCCCAAACTTTGTTTCTTTCAAGACCTTTGTCTCAAAACCTCTAAAATGTCATTAGCTCACGCAACACTCAAAACTCGATTCAGGAATTTGATTTTTTTTTGAAATCAAGTTTTGACTTTTGCGTCAGCTAATTCCACTTTTGAAGGTTTGGGGCAGTCTTTCAGAAAAAAAGTTTGGGCAGAATCGGAGAGAACCACCTCAAATAGTTTCCTCGTCAGTCGTTCGTACACATTGAAATAGCTCAATTATGATGCTATTTAGTTCATACATAAGAAGTACCTTTTTTTCAGTTAAACTTACCTGGGTTAATTGTTGTAAACGAGCGGACCGTAATAATACATATACCATATAACAGCTAGGAGCTGTTCGGTATTTCAATTAATTGTAATTATTCTCCAATCCTGAGGAAAAGTTTGCCCTCGTGTTATTTTTTCGTACGATATCATCGCGTTAAAGATTTATTAATACTCAATACTATTCAAAAACACAAATAAATATTTCTACTGACCATTTTAACAGTGCCGGGCCGAGAGTCGGTCGGCCCTGGCAAAATTTCAAATCCGGGCCCTTGGTTTTTTTTTAACATTATCGGCATTTCAATGATTTTATGTAGTACACAATGTGCACCATAATGAATTATCGGACATGTAGTACGGTTCGTTTGTGGAATAATACGGGCCTTGCACAATACACAGAATTGGTAATGCAATTCGTAAAGTATTTCTTGCTCTTTATAATCTACTACGGTATTCAGTATTCCCAACGTTGGCTCAATAATTAAAAATAATCATTTTTGCTCTAAAAATTGTACAGAATATTCCGACATTCGGTTAGCCGGAAAATTCTGGATATCCGGTATGGAAAATTGAAACTTTAGAAATTTAATGCAGAGCGAGTTGGTATGCAGTACTATTGTAATTTGTAAGGCTGGAGAACGTAAGGCGAAGCAGTTGTCGCCGTTAAAACGTGTGATTTATGAACTTAAGCGGTTTTGTCGCTGGCATACTGATGTGATAAATGAGTTCAAAGAGCACTTCACTTCAAATATCGTAGAAGTAATGTACTCAGGGGCAGCGTTTAATAGACACCCCAGCCGCAAAGTTTTCATTATCCGGACACTTTGCCGGATACCGAATGTCCAGATATCCGACTAGCCGGATAATACACAGATACCCGGCGCATCCCTGGTGGCGAATCATTTTTAAACTTTTGATACCATTGGAAAAACCGGCGAAGGTCTAGGAGACGAAATTATGTGCAGACTTTCTAGAAATTCCTGTGTGTATCTGTTTGTTTAATATAGATTGACGTGGGGGGCGCGGACGGTTTTGGCACACGGACGCGAAAACGCTTGCTTCGATTCTGATTAGTATTGTCAATACTAATTATATTTTGTACGCGTTCGAGTTGTCCAAAGATTGTGTGCATAACCAATGCCTCTCTCAAAATAAGTGATGTAATATAATTAAATTCTAAAAAAAATGTTCGCTTTTAAGTCCCGGCCCTGAGACCAGTGTCGGCCCGGCACTGACCATTAATACCTTCCTGCAGTACAATTTTCCAAAACAAAATGTCCCGTAATTTCTGCACCACCCTGTATTCTGTCGGCAGACCATTATGTACATAGTAATTGGTGATTTTGTGTATGTTTATGGGTTTGAAGTAACAAAAAAGTTGTTTCTCCTTGATTTCGGTCGGGGACGCTCGGTTCTTAAAAGAAATAGATTTGTGTGAATGCCCAGGAGCCAAAGCTTAAAGGTAAATGACGAAGCTTGCGTACTATCAAGATCACTTGACACAAACACAATGCAATGGCATTTGGCATGGGAGTGGAACTCCACTTTTTTTTTATACCATCTTCCATTTGTTTGTCTCCATATCTCTTCCTCTTGCTATTAAATCCATGTTGTCAGGGGTAATCGTTTCGTTTGTCTCTTGCACGGGACAGGGTCCTGCAAAAAAAATTAAGCTAAGGTTGCGTTACGATTATGAACCATCCTGTATTTTCTCACTTGAATGCTTTGGAATTTCAAAGAAAGTATAATTCTTTTGTTTTTTTTATCTAAGAAAATTGAAAATTGATTACGAAAACGATGGATGGCAAAAAAAAATCAACAAACATTTTTATGCTGATAAAATTCTTGACAATTGAAGCTAATTTATTTATAATAATTGATAATTTGAATTAATTAATTAATTAAAGTTGGGTTTAAAAAGATCCGACGGTAGTTTAATAAGTTGACGTTTTTTTAATCATGTCCTCGTAATATTTGTACGCATTTAACGTGGGACGATTTGCAAATTCCAGTTTCTCAGGTAGAATTGGCAAAATAGCATTCACTTCCGTGTCCCCGTCCGGAGTAACAAAGTAAATGCAACTCTGTCTAGAGGATTTGAGGGACTTCTCGTCATTCAGGATTCGAACTCTATGAGGCTAAATAAAAAAAAATATGGGACAAAATTTAGTATTTTATTCCGAAAATAATTAGTGGAAACTAGGGAAGATATTTCCGGAAAACTAGTTACCGGTGATAAAAATACCGGTAATTTATTTACTTACAGTAGCAGGTAAACGTCCAGCTGTCCAGAGCTCAAGTAATTCTCCAGTGTTAATTATAATAGAATCCTGGATTGGAGTCGCTTTCACCCAATCTCCATTTGTCCGTTTAACCTTCAAGAAAGACAAATAAATAATAATTTTTGTAGGAATCGAACCCGGGACAGAGATTATCTGGATACCTCTAAACCACCAGTCAAATCCTGGAAAAGGAGCGTAATAGTTCCCCAATCTGAATGTTCTCCACACCGAATTGCATTTTCTGGAATATCTTCTGAATTTTCCAGTGGATAATAATACATAGTACGAAACTGCGTTTGAGTTTTGATTTCCGGATTTTCAATCCCACGATGATTTTTGACAAAGAAATCTAGGTCATCCAATTTTAAAAATATTCCAAGACATCCAAGTAATTTCTTTGTCAAATTGTTACATTCGTAACGTAATTCATCAAATGCTTCTTTCATTTCAGGAGTTTCTGTCGGAAAATCCTTTTCATTAAAAGCCGAAGGTCCCCAGATGTCCAAAACTTCACGAAGTTCAATTGAATTCACGTCTTGTTCGTGTCTAAATTAATTCATTTGATCATAATTATTGAGTTACCTAATATTTAGTCTGTATATTTAAGAATAAAAGTTATGAACCACCCTGTACTTACAATTCATCACCAGGACTACAATATCCATGATAATTTTTGACTGGGTTAGGTTTACGGTACTTCTTTTTCACATCCGTTGGAAGATCAAAAAAATCTTTGGAAATTTTGTAGATTCTTTTTAACTTTGAAAAAAAAACGAAAAGTAAAAATATGTCGTAGGGGCCCATAACATGAATTAATTAGAATTACCTTCTCCATGTCAACTCCATGATTAATTAAATACGCAAATCCAATTCCACTCAATGCATTTCCAAACTCTTGAGCTATTTTTTTTAATTCTTCTTCATTCACCGAACCAAATGGCCCCATTATTTTAGAACAATCAATTATTGGAATTTTATTTGAATCCATTGTGAATTTAAAATTCTGTGTGGTTGGAATTTATTAATGTTTGTCCCACGTTTTCTAAAGAAATGACTAATAATTCTCATGTCACTGTGGAGTCATATGACATAATTTATCCGTGCATATAGGCAGAGGCAGACCAATAGATACATACATCTATAAGAGCAAGTCAGGGTCACGAAAGGTCAACAAGAACGGTTCACTAATCCTAAATCTTCATTCTTATCAGCGCCCATTCATTCAATAACACATGACCTAATATATATACTACTGTTACGCAATTCCCATCTTCTTTTTCAAGTCATTTTGTAGATACTAATTGTTGAATATCCAGATAAATGTAGGCTATTAAGATCTAGATGAATTTCGGTATAAGCGAGTACTAGGTGTAATATACTTTTTGGCTTAAGCGATGTATTTTTTGGGTTAAGAGTTGTTCGGTATATGTACGACGGTATTAGCCGGTATTAGCCGGTATTAGCCGGTATTAACCGGTATTAGCCGGTATTAGACGGTATTAGTGTACATGTTGATATTAATGGTGTATGTTGAAAATCAAGGTGTAGAACGCGTCTGTGGGAGAGAGGGAGGCTTTGGTTTACGCCCCTTCTTCATCGTATCCCCCAAGTAAAGTTGTTGTGATTGGAAGGGAGGGAGAACAGAGGCGTCACCCACG
>JAQFYE010006380.1:0-10860 GCA_034694305.1 Protaphorura glebata
GGCAGAGCCATAGAGTAAAGTATGGGTAGCATGGCCAAACCCATAGAGTAAATACATTGAGTGCATGGCACTCTATGAGTAACCCGGGCTGTATTGGAGACCGGGCTCTATATTTCAAAATCGGGTCGGATATTTTTAGAATAATTTGAAATTCATAAGCAAAGTTCACATTTGTTTGAATTTTGTGGTGTTCGCGCATGTGTTAATGCAATGGATTCTCCTCTGTCTCGCCTCACTCTTCCCCTCTCGCTGGCTCCGCTCTTTCACCCACGTTGAAGACAGGATCGGAGACGGGAAGACATGTCTGCCCAGCATATGAACACAACCAAAATTCGAAACAAATATGACCTTGGCTGACCTAAACGTGAAATGTGCGACGGGTGACGTTCATCCGAGATTTCAATTGGCATCAGGAATCAGCGGTATAAATTTCAAATTTCTCTAAATATATCCGCCGACGTTCCCCTCGTTAGTTGCTCTGGTTTGAACTTGTGCTTGTCTATGAATGTAATTGAGAGCTAATCACCAAGGAGTTTTCATGCTCTTTGGTCTCTGTTTTTGTGTTTCTGTGTTTTGTCTGTTTGGTTCGGAGTGCTCGAATGAACCAAAGACCTCGCTGTGTATCATTCGTGCTAATCATCTTCCCAAACTGGCTCCCGTCTGAGTCTCCAATTATACTCGGAGCCAGAAATGCCTCTATTCAGACTACCCTGGACACAGGTCCAGGACAGAAATCACAAAAGAACCTTCCATGCCAAAGGACAGCTGAAGACTTTTGGGAAGATCGACTCATATGAGATCTGAGACGCCAGAATCTATCGAAGTCTGAAAGCAGTGGCGGGTCTAGGAACAGGCACAAGTAGGCCCGTGTCTACGTGTAATTTTGTGCCTGTGCCTACATGACGAAAATTAGCCCGCATTGTACTAAATATTTGGTGTTAAAAGTACGTTTTACACGCAACATAATATGTTACAAAAGGCCGAGAAAAAATTTTCGGCCTCCTGCGGCCGCTTCGCGGAGACCGCCGCAAGCGGCGGGCGTCCGGTTGGATCTACTTACGTGCTAAAAAATCCTAGACCCGCCACTGTCTGAAAGAGCGTTCACACACACAAACAAAAAGATACGTTTATTGAAGTTTTCCAGCTGTTCGTCCATGCTTCTCACTCTGAAGAGCAATGAAAATTTCAAAATCTCCAAAAACAAACCTCACCACCACATTCTCATGTCTTTTACAGAGATTGCAAGTCTTAGTTCCACAATGCCTGAGTATAGTGCTCGCAACGGATCGGATCGGATCCGATCCGATCCGAGATCCGACAAACTCGGATCCGATCCGGATCCGGACCGAAATCCTCGGATCGGATCCAGATCCAAAAAATTAACATTATGGCATGGGATCCGAACGGGTCGGATCCGGATCCGATCCGAAATATTTCGGATCCTAAAATTGGGATCCGGATCCGGATCCGATCCGTTGCGAGCACTAGCCTAAGCAAGTATTCGTATTCTCAAAATTTCATTTTCCAACAAAATTTGCGCGTTTTCACCGTACTTGAGAATTTGAGGTAGAACCAACTTGCTCGGAATTTGTCGGTTCATAACTTAAAATTTCCATGAAAGATGTGGAAAGGTGGTGAAGTTGGTATTTCGAGATTTTGACGTTTTCATGACTTTTCAGGCCGAGAAGCTTGAGAAAACGACTGGAAAACGTCGAAAACGTGATTATTAATTTTTGATTCGGCGGTGGGCAAGAACGCACTTTCGGACTCAATTAAAATTAGGTGCCGGAGATCCCATCTGAACCAATATTTTCAGCAAGCTACCCGCTTGATTGCAGCTTTTGTTTATTCTGAATTCCGAAGGCAACAACAGATGTTAGTCACTCTGTGCATTGGTTAATGGTTAAAAATAGAACGAACCTTAGACCTGGAGATACGATTTTAGGCCATGTTAAACAAGTAACAATTTTGACGCAGGGGTTTTTGTTGCATTTATGAGGAGTACAGAAATAAAACTTACCTCAATGTCAACCTGGGAGTCTGACTGTGGTGAGTGGAGAAGCGTCGGCTCAAAAATGCCAATGTTTGACCTTTCTAAGTCAAGGTGAAATTGAGGAAAACTAGAAAAAGTTCAGGAAAAAAAGAAAAAGGGTGCAAGTTTGACTTAACTTTCCTTCCCGCGCCCATGGACAGTCGAGTCAAACTTACCAATTTTTTTAGTCGATATTTTCAGGCCTTTGTTCGTATTTTTCAATATTTTGTTATATTAAACCGCATGATTCTATTTCGTTCGAGTATGTAGTGATGTATAATATGTGCATGTTCGTCCAATATCTGTATTTCTTGTATTTTGTGTAATGATGTGATTTATGTATTTGTCAATCCAGGTTTTGTATTGTGGGCTTGCTTATGAAACACAATAAAACCACTTTATCTATCTATATATCTATCTATCTATCTATCTATCTATCTACTTGCCCCATTCCTTCATTTTCCCCTGAACTTTCCTTCAATTTCACCTTGACCTAGAAAGGCCAAACATTGGAATTCTTGAGGTAAGTTTTATTTCTGTACTGCTCATAAATGCGACAAAAACCACAGCTTCAAAATTTTACTTAATATGCCCTAAAATCCTATCTCCAAGTCTGAGGTCCTTTAAAAATTATTAGTAATATTCTGAATCTTCTTTCCTAGACTACGCCTTATTCTAATCAAATGCACTGAATATTCTACGATTTAAATTTTGTGCAAAATGTAAAACTCTTTTCGTTCACTGCCGTCATAATATGTAAGAAGAGTATGTATCATTCTTCCCAGCTAGCCAATAATCTCTATTATCCAGATCAGGTGCACTAATTGTTGGATCCAATCTCACAATTTTTTTTTAAATTAGTGACCAGGCAATTTGACCATTGGTGTAATTATCCAACTCATAATCCAATTTCAAATCCAGAGCTGGATCTAGAAAAAACCGTTGGTCACTTTCTAGGATTTACCGCCGATTTCGAGCAAAAAAATTTTCAGACTTCCGAATGACGAACTTCTTGGAATTTGGAATTAATTTGTCGGATTGTGGTATTTATTAATGTTTATTGAGAAATATCATTTTTATAGGATTTTAATTGAAAAGGAAGGAATTAATAGATTTCTAATCAAAATGGTGTGATGTATTTAGTTTTGAAAAAGTTGGAACTTACTGATTTTTGAATGATAATAATGGGGGAATTAATTGATTCTCATTGATACTGATGGTATTTAATCAGTTTTAATAAAAATTCGGATTTTATTAGATTTTATATGCAAATGAATGAATGAATTCATGTTTACTGAAAATGAAGGAATTTATTTATTTTTATTGAAAACTAGCAAACGACCTGTCCCGCGGACTGGGAGTGACCGTTTTGAAGCAATGTTAAAAGAAAACATTATCAATTATCAATATTTGTGTACAAGATGGACATAGAAACAATTGAATTGCATTTGGTTCCTATACAACCTCAAAATATTAACATACCTACAATTTCTTTCTTCGTACACCCTGACCCTGGTAGTGAGTTTCATGTGAAGTCTGAATTTTTCCATACTTATCAACCATCCTGTAGAATCTTATTTATTAAACGTACTGTTGTGTAGTGCATTTCGATCTCCCTATAACCCGGTTACAAGTTTTTGTGCGAAATCTCAATTTTTTCATAAATACTTATCAACCATCCTGGAGAATCAAGTTTATGATACGCCCTGTTGTAGAGTGTGTATTTCCTACGCAGTAGCGAGTTTCCGCGTGATTTTTCAATTTTTTCAAAAAATATTTTTGAATCACTCTACGGAATCTATTTTATGATATACCCTGTCCTGGAGACCATTTCCTTTCCTCGTATATTAAATTAGTGAGTCTCTATGAAATCTTGTCTTTTTCATAATTACTTATGTAGCTCCTTGTGGCAACTAATATATAAGCCACCCTGTACTGCAGTCTTACCAACGAATTTGCTCGTCAGATTGGAATTTTATTCTTTGTCTTTTACCAAATCCCACGGAAACCATTAGATACCGAGTTGTGTTCAATAAATTCAACCGGAGCCGAACGTACAAATCTAATCCTCCAATCCAGAGAGCATGGACAGAAATCGTTTTTTTTTAATTTCGAAATGCAGCAATTTCTTTTAAATATTCTGAACTATATTGAGAATGAGACTTTTTTGTGATTTCTTAAGACCAAAATCAAAAATTATAGTGGAATGGAAATGTATGAAAACACCGTGCAATACAAAAAACAAACAAACAATTATTTTTTGGAAATATAGTAAGTAGATGATGAAATTTGACAATTTTGATTGAAAATGATGAATTTCTTTTTAGTCTTAGATTGAAAATTATGGAATTAATCTATGTTTATTAAAAATAATTGATCTTACTGTAATTTAATAGAAAATGGTGTTTATTAATTTTTATTGAAAAGGTTGCAATTTATTGCTTTCTGATTGAAAATCATTGAATTTATTTATTTTTGTTGAAAACGTGGAATTGCTGGGTTAGCATATCTCGAAATCCGTCAATCTACCCTTGGACAAAAACTCCCATCCTGTAATTCTGATTTTGTGAGAAATCTGAATTGGGGGAATGCCAAGCCGACGACGAATTGTTTTGATTTCGTCTCTTTTAAATTTGTTCCTTTTCAAAGTTTAATAAATTTCCAAATTTGAAAGTAACTGAGTTGTTCAAAGAATGGCGGACGGGAAGGACGAAGAAAAATTGGCTTTGAGCACGATCCAAAATTTCCTGTTGGGAAAAGACGAAGAACTTTGCTTTGAAGTCTCGGAAGGGAAATATGCGGCTATTGTGACGGTAAGGTCAATTTTAAATATCTCATTTTTGCAAAGCAGAACCAACTGACATTTAAAAATAAGTGGCTTTTTAAAAATAGCTGTACTTGTACTTTCAAATTTTTGAAGCTTTGTGTTATCTCTCGCGTTGAGCCTGTCATATTTCCGGTTGGACTAAGGCACAGGGTACGCACGAGAATTTTCATCTTTTTTTTTTCTTTACGATTTAAAGAAACGGTCTTTTTCCGTACTACTTGGGTGAGGATCCCGGACCCAGAAGGTTCACAGAAAATATGCAATTAAATTTAGTTAAAATAATGGAATCTTCTTGGTATGATTTTATAGATGGTGAATGGAATTGCGGAGATCTGTAGAACAGAGATGGTGAGACACAAACGGTACCGATTTATGGGTGGTACTTGGCGATTTTCACTGATCATGGATGTTCTGTCGTCATCAAAAGTGGATAATTCATAATTTAATTGGATACATCGCAATAGAAATAGGAATAATCAAGTTCATAGTTTAATAATCATTATTTTGCAACTTTTTCTTTTCAGGGAAAACTGACCTTGCCGTGGAATAAGATTTGGTTTCCAATTATATTCTACGTTTGACGGTCAAAATTTCTGGTGTAATTGTCAACACTTGTGGATGGGTCAAAGGAGATGGTCACCAAAGTTTAGTCCACATCGCTCAAGGGATTGAGGTAAATTTTTAGGCCGACATTGCTATTATTCCCAAAATGAACTAATATATTTCCTACACATTTGCTAGTCTGATGTGATTTTAGTATTGGACCAAGAGCGTCTCTACCATGAGCTCCGCCGTGACATCCCGACCTTTGTCAACGTTGTACTTCTTCCTAAGAGCGGTGGGGTGCGTTGACACGCATGTCAACGTTCCCCCAGATGGCGCTGCTATTCCAGTTTTATGATTTTTTTTTATAATATTCTGTAGGTCGTCGAGCGCGGACAGGAAGTGAGACAAGAGATCCAGGATTCTCGAATCAATGAGTATTTCTATGGAAAACCATACTCCTTTCAGGTCAAATTTTCCGAGGTGAGTCAATATTTCACTTTTTCTTGCTTCTCCGTTTACACTGTGTCCCGAAAAGAACAAGACCCCTTTTAATTTTTGGATTTCCTTGACTTTGACCTTTCTGACAAATTTGACTCTATCTTTTCCAAATTGAATTTGAGAGATCCAGAAATCTGGCAGTTATTCGGTAAGATATTGATGAGTATCTCCTCTAAATATCATAATTTTATTTCTACAAATAAACATTTTACATTACTTTAAAATTTATTCTACAAAAGTGGTCTCGTCCTTTTAGGGAGACGGTGTAGTACCAATGTTTCGTAGTACTACCGAATAAACACATCAAAATTTCTTAACATTTTGATTGATTTGTGTTCCAAACAGGCTAGAATTTTTATGATCGCAGCCCCTGCCGTCCCATCATCATGTATGCCGCTTGGGATGAAAGGAGATGAGACTAGAACGAAATTTGTTCGCGTGAACCCTAACCAAAACATGACACACCGATTGTTGGCCGTTAGCTTTGCAACTGAGGAGTCGACGGATGTTGTCCGGACTAATGTTGCTGGATATGTTTGTGTGACAGAAGTTGCCATGGTCAAAAGGACGAATGACGGTTTTGTCTCCACAACCTGGACCACTCCCTAAAACTCTTCTTCTCCTTTCTAAAATCCATTTCTTGGATTCGCAATATGATTTATTCAGAAAATATGACATGAGTTATTGAAATATTTTACAACTATCTCGTATGAAATATAAATTTTCCAGGTTTTTGGTAAAGATTTCAATTGTATTGATTCAATAAAACGGGGATGGTTGTTGTATTTCATTTGGAAATTGTATTGATGTTGTAAGCAGTAAAATCGCATAGTCATTTTAACTTTCAGTTCACAAGAAAATGTACAATCGGGGCGTCCTGAGGTCCACCGAATTTCCTTTAGCTAGTGATATGGAACACAGGTAATCAGGCAAGAATTGTCCGTTACGGGACTGAGAAATTGAACTCGAGTAGAGCGAAATGGGCGCTGCTAAGATACTATTACGCTTTAATAGACTCAACATGGATAAGCCATGATTTTTTAAATTCGTTCAGTCTTTACAAATTTAAACTAAAACATTTAATAAAACTAAAATCCGTTACCCGTGATTGTATCGTTGGAGGTCGCGGTTGCTATTTCATTCTGCCCCCGCGTTCCGTTCTGAAGTCATTCTCCTAAAACTCGCGACCTCTCGACTCTCGACTCCAAGAGTCCCGGTAAATTCAACTCGTTTTTCTTCTGAGTAGGAAAATTAACAGTCATTAATTAAATTTAATTGACGTGACATTGCTAGATGGCAATTTGGAAATACTAAAAATTAAAACAAGTTGATGAACGTAACGTGAGGCAGACAGCGGGATTACATTCAAAGTAGTACTTCATGGGTTGGTGAGTGAGAAACAACATGTATTATTTCGCATTGATTTACAATGCATTACAAAAATTTATAGACTGTCATGGTAAGCCATGCAAGGATAAAACCAATCATTTTAACTATGTATTTGAGTTCCCAAAAAATGAACAATCGTGGTGGGCTTCCTGAGGTCCACCGAATTATTTTTTAGTTAGTAATTTAAAATAGACCCGAAATATATGAGCTATCATTCTTGAAACGGAAATTAAATGAGTCATCCCTAATTGTTATATTGTATCCTCGCAGGTGACAGGTCGGTATTTCATTTCATTCCGGTTCCGTTCTCAAGTCATCCTCCTAAAACTTGCGACCTCACGAGTCTAGACAGCACGAGTCCCGGGAAATTCAACTCCTTGTCTTTTCAACTGTCAGTCGTCAAATTATTTGAGTCATTAATTAAATTAAATTGAGGTGACAGGAAGGACTTCCTAGAAGGAAAATAAGAAATACTAAGAATTAAAACTAAGTCGCTGAACGAAGTCTAAGGCTGAGTCTACGGCGTAATTACATACAAAGGAGGCGGAGTCCATGGGTTGGTGAGTGAGAAAGAGCATGTGATTTCATCTTGATTACATATTTAATATAATTTTGAATTTATAACGAAAACTTAGGTACTTCATGTACAGTCATTTTTTATTTTGTTAAGTTATTAAAACTCCCAATAATGGAAGTGAGAATGTGTCGGGAAGTGTATCCACTCTGACCATTTAATTTTGAACTGATCTTTGATACATTTTTGTGACCTTGATTTTGACCCCCATTATAAATATCATTTTGTTGAATGTCATCTAATAATTCATTCACATTTCTAACTATCTATTATTTGATTATTTGATTTATCGCAGTTAGCGTGGACTTGAAAATTCTCCACCTGATTGGACCCTTGAATCATCGCTACGGACACAATCACATGACTGAACATTGCTGAGGAATTCTAGAGCTGTGGAATTGAAACCATGGATTTCTTTGGAGTGGATGAAGATGTGAATATCAATGAGGAGTATGAGACACATGAGGACTTGGATTTGATCTCTGACCCCGATCCGGACTGGAAACTGGATCCAAATGTGGAGTGTAGGGTCCTTCTCCACAGACTTTCATCTATCCTGGTCAAAAAGGAATGCGGAGGGTAATTAATTGTCTCATCACACTTTATTGTATGAATTATTACAGTTTCTTCCATGGGAAAGGTGTCGAAAATAAAGATAATAATCTTTTACATTTTTGTTTGAATTCCGCTTAGGACTTGGGAAGAAACCTGTCCGGTTTTTCCTGAGCATGTGGACAATAGCCTGACTGTCCAAAAAAATCTCAAAGAAGAACCAATTGACGCTAAGGGTTCCCAGAAAGACCCACTTGGTGACCTAGAACCTGATCCGATGTTGAAGAAGCCAAACAGCTTAGAAATGAAGAGAGACCAGAAACGATACAAATGCAAATCCTGTGAGAAAAGTTACAGTACCATCTATCGTCTAAAATCACACATGGAGGTTCATGAGACAACGGAGGAATTGAACAAGTGTGAAGTGTGTGACAAAGAATTCCCTTGTTTGAGCGCTTTAAATACTCACCGAAAGCGTCACACTGAACCCAAAGTCCACAAGTGCAGTTTGTGTGAGAAAAGCTTCATCGGTTCTTCCGAGTTGAAGGACCACATGGTGTGTCACAGCGATGATAAACCATATAAGTGTTGGATTTGCGGGAAATGTTTCAGGAGTAGGCAGTCCGTGAGAAAGCACAGAAAATTGCACACAAGAGTGCAGGAATTCAAGTGCACTATCTGTAAAGAGAAATTCCTGTCGCCGTCTGCTTTGAACTCACACATGGACGTCCATCCAGTCCACAAACCATTCAACTGCGAAACTTGTGGGAAATATTTCACTACGAAACTGATTTTAAGACGCCACACTTTGACACACACAAGAAAGGAAGAGTGCAGTTGTGATGTGTGTGGAAAGACTTTTAAATCTTCTAAAACCTTGAAAGCACACAAAATATTGCACACTGGAGTCAAGGAATTTGACTGTCACATTTGTGGAAGGGGTTTTTGGACCTTACAGAGATTGAATGAACACATTAAAACACATAGAGGGGAGAAGAGTCAAATTTGATGGTGTGGAAAATTATAATAACGATAAGTGACGAGTTTATACACATATTCTTGTTTCCGTATTAATTTTGTTGCTAAATACGTTGGATGGAAGAAATAAATGTTCATTCAGAAAAATGCTCTGGAGTGAGAGGTCATTTTATTTTGAGCAGGTCAAGTACCAAGTCCTCATGTTCCGTGGTGATACGGTTAACCATAATCTCACTACATGTACATATCCCATAGCATGTGCTACACCGTTAATTAATTAATTTCAGTCCCACTCTCCCATTTAACAAACAAACAAACAAATATCACGAGTATTAGAGAGAATCTCGAATTGATAAATCCATAGGTCCACAAAGTACCACCAGAATTAGGGAAATCTCAAGATGCCCCCAAAAGTAGGTTAATTCCCACAAGGTGAAATACATTAATTTCTAGAGTACTTTGAATAGTTAGAAAACCATCCAACGGAGAACAACTTATGAAACACCTTGTGACAACTAATATAGGAACACCCTGTGGTGAAGTCAGTTCTATGGTTCGGCAGCCAATCACCAGTAAGTTAGACTACAACTCTCACTTTTCGCATCCACAAAATGTCATCTAAATAATCTAACAAAGTTGATTTGATTTTGACGGTTTGACGCCTTATTATAACTGTGGGAGAAAAATTACCATAACTTTTGGCCTATATATTTTCAAAATTATTCTATATTTTTCTGTGTTCTTATTATTTTGAAATTGACCTAACAAAATTAATTCGATTTTGACGAACTGATAGCTATGTCAGAAAAATTAGCATATATACATTTTGGCAATTGTATATTCTTCAGCGGTCTTGAAATACCGAAATTGACCTCCTCAATGTTCAGTATATTGTAGCAATGGTGTTCGACACAAAATAATCTGAACATTTGTGTCAAGAATCACTAACCAAATTTTTGATTAGTTTCTGTCAAAAATGTTAAGGGTTAATTCGGAGTGGAAGTAATATGTTCCAACTAACCAGTGATTTGGCGCGGATATATTTTTGGAACCTAGATAAGAATTTCTCTAATTAATTAAGGTAATTGAACATCTAATAGGGAATAAAATCCGTGCCTGACAATCCCAAGTCTTCTGGAAAATACCAAATTTTTTTAATTGAACCGAAAATTTGTAAGTCATTTCCTGATCGAATTTAGTAAGAAAAAAGCAAGACAAAGTGAAATGGAATTTGAGATTTAAATGAATGCCGAAGCAGTCGAAGCAGTCCATTCAACTGTTTCCAGTGTCACCCGCCTGTTCCTTGTAGACCTCAATCACGTCATCATTTCTCATGTCATGCTGTAATTATAATTAGAATAATACATTTTAGTCTTAACTGTAATTCAACACAATCCACTGTTAGACATTGCAAAATACAGAATTAGACAATTCATACCATTTTGGGTGTCTCATTATCGTAGA
>JAQFYE010006381.1:0-10860 GCA_034694305.1 Protaphorura glebata
TAATCGGAATCGGAATCGAGAATCGAAATCGAAATTCTAAAATAATCGGAATCGGAATCGAAATTCTAAAATAATCGAAAAAATAATCAGAATCGGAATCGGAAAAAATAATTTCGATTACCAGCCCTGCTAGCGATAGCTTGCTGGTGGAAATGAGATTGAGCATTATTTGAGTGCATTGACCTATTTCAATTTCAAATCCAATATCTGTCTCAGCCAAATTCACCACACTCTTTCGAAAAATCATTGAAGACGTCAGTTAAAATAATATTATTGGAAGTCAGTATTCCAACGGAGAAGTTTTCCATGTCAGCCATACTCTTCGAAGGAAACAGTTAAACTCACCTGTCTCGCCCTATCCAGAAGATTAAGATTCTCCGCACTGTAGGTGAACTTTGCAGCCCTTTGCGTTTGTAAAAGTTCCACATCACGGTGAGTTTTGAGTCTCTCATAAATGGCACTCGTGGAGGGAGCCCTCGTCAACCAACTTCTATATTCGGAGGTGAATGCACCTGGAGATGAAGGAATTCTTCCTAAAAAAGACGAAGATATAGTTCGCATATATAATCAGTTGGTGGAAGAAAACGTCTTACTTTACTACCACCGTTATTCCTAGTCTCAGGAAGATGTTCATAGGTCACATGCATGAGTGAATGGAATGCTATGGAAGATGTAAGAGACGGAACAAGGTGAAAGTCAACTTTCACTCCCCTTATTAATCAATAGTAACCAACCGACCGAGGAAGAAAGGTAGTGGAAATTCCTATTCCACTACCCTGTACATACGAACTCACATTTTCTTTTTTCTTCTTCCTTGAGTAAAGTTCCGACAAGGGATATATTATACTCCCCTAATTACATCTTTTTTGAATGTTGTCAAACCCTAATCTAGTTTTAATTGAAGTGTCACCTCACCTATCTAGACGGAAGGAAAGTAGAACAGTTTAGGTAGTTGGAAATTCCAAGATCCAGCCAGACATGAGCTACGTACTAATATAATTAAGCTATACCAAGTTTTCTAGTAAATTCAAACTTCAAGTTTGACTATTTTTTGCAAAAGGAAATCTACAAGCCCTTCTCCCCTAAATAACCCTTCTGAGACATATCTAATTTAACCTTGCTGGTGTTAAGTATTAAAAATATACAGTGTTAGCTTGAACTGTTAGAGAGTTACAGAGTTTTTTCTTAATGTGATTTTCTCAAGCAAGGTGTCGTGATCGATCGGCTTTTCATAACAATGACTCTCAAGACACCGAATTGGTCAAGCCACCCAGCGCATTGCACGATAAATCAACAATGCCAAAATCGGGGCGGTTTCAATTAATAATTATAATTATTTGGATTAAATTAACCGTGTTTTGATCTCTAAGCTAAAATGTTGAGATTTTTTAAAAAACGATATCTTCTGTAATAGTCGATTGTGATGTCTTTTACACACCAAAAAGAAACGGTTCAGAAATCCAATTTGAAATTATGGTTTCACTTAAAACGTTGCAGTCATGGGCTTGACAGGAATGTGAGGAGCATATAGGAGTCAGCAGAAATGTCTCAGCTCCAGTATAATTAGATAGACCAGAGACATAAAAGGAAAGGAAGGCGAGTTCAATTATCATTAGTGCCAGGGAATTCATTTAGAGAGTTAATTAGCAATAAATATTAAGAGGAAGACTGTGTGATGTGTGTACCTCGGTCTCCTCGTCTCGGCGTGGGCATTTCTGGTGCAGAGGCAGCGCCGTCACTCTCATCCTGACTGTCCATCCCAGACGCAAGAAGAAGTGCTCTTCGTCCTGCCATCGTCGACAAGTCTGGAATCCCGCTACCACTGCCTCTCTTGTCAAATCGAACATTTTGTTGTTTTCGTCCACCGCGACCCCGAATGAAATCTCGAGGAAGTGAGTTACTTCGTCCATTTGTGAGACCGAGAGAACGCCGTGTCGACGCTGGAAGCGATAATCCGGCCGAACGCATAGAAGGAGTATAACTCATGGCCTCCGAGTCAGACGCATAGTCCAGCACGGGCTTTCTCCTCGCTGGCAGTGAAAGTCGGGTTGAGCTGATTCCTATAATAAAATAAAATAACAGATAGAACACTGTTCCTGTGAAAAGTTCACATATTAATTGAAGGCATAGTATTTTCATACTTAAGTGTATAAAAGTAAAAGTCCCCACTTATTTTCTAAGTGAGCGAGTGCTAGTTAAAGATTACCCTATTAGTATGAAAAATGGAAACCTCCATTGGAGAGGTCTCAAAGCAGTAAATGAAACCATATCTACCCGACAGATCGGTACCCCGCGACTTTGACAGGGCTGCTCACTCAACCACTTAACCACAACTGTACCACTCAACAATATAAAATAATAAAGTGTTTTATATTGGTGAGTGGCATGGTGCGTACAGACGGAGCTCCTACCTGTAATGTCTAATTACGTTTTCGAATTCAGTCTATTACTTATTTTTTTTGGATACAACGGCAATTTATTTATTGTGGGGGTATGAAATTATTAAAAATGTTCACCACAGCTATACAGGCTTGATAATTTTTAGTCTTTAGTACATTCCAGAAATTGAAAAAAGGGATGTTCAAATGGAAGTTCGATTTGCTACGCAGCCAATGTAGTCACACTCTACAAAACTGAGCCATTTATCTAATTCTCCCTTCGCAAGTCTTGAGTAGGATAAACCGGAAGCACTTTCTACTTTGTATTCTCGTGGAAGTCATCTTCTAAATTTATATGTTGCGCTGCAGATGTTGTGACTTGGAAACCCTAATACAAACGCTGTCGTAGAGTGAAGAACTTTCACTTCAGATTCCAACGGATGTGAGTTCGTGGGTACATGGCCACGGCAGTGCACGGCTATGGTCGAATTAATAAGGAAACACCGTTTAGCCCTAGAAAGGAAACTACATCTGATGTAAAACCTACTTCGATAGCTAACAACATTTTGTTTACTCTTGCAAGTTTGTGTGCACTTAAGCAAAGAAGATTTCACAAAACAAGTACAAGTGGTAGGAAGTTTCCGAGAGTCTCAGAACATGACATACATATTGCATAGCAGGAGAAGACCGCAGGTTGTATTTTTTCTGTGAGCGAAAAAAAAATCTGCTACCTTGTATCCTATTTATAAATGTACATGTGCCTAGCTTTTGGTTAAAATCTCTTGGGAGAAACTCCCGGAAATCAAATTAGACTGTTAGGACGACGAAGGTAACGAAAGCCGGAAGGTACTGTCGGGCCGTTTGCGGTACCTGCCTTGACTACGACAAGGAAACAATATAGTCGGCCTCTTCCAGCATATATCAGCGTAGTGCGTACTCTATCAAAAAAACCAAAGAAAACTAAGAACTAAAAACCTCTAATCTGACTGGAAATCTTTTAAAATTTAGGTCCCGATACTTGCCCCCGATAGAATAAATGTTACTATTTCACTACAACGTTTCTCTATAACGATAATAAATAAGAAGGTGGAATTAACTTCTCCGCATACCATGTAGATTTCTATTTGCAAGTCTAATATGGAAAACCCACTAACACATGGTCTCGCAGAACATGCATTGCACTGCATAGGAAGAATGTCATTTACACTTCTATTTTCGGAGTGGAGTCAGTGTAATCCTTTTAACAAAATTCCTAGCAAGGGTTGACGCTCAAGGGTTATACAATTGTTGGAAACAAAGTGCAGCTGACACCTTGTACGCCGAGACTAATTAAAAATGGAAAATTGCTTCTCCTGATTATATGACAAGGTTGGTGTGGGAAAACAGCAGCGAAAGTGTTAGATGTTACCTTGGAGGTCTTGTATGGTTTCATTTCAATGCATTTTCAAACATATACACAAAGGAAAGAGATTATTTCATTAGGTGAATTCTGAACATGCATAGCAAAATTAGGGGCTTTCTCCCCTAGAAATAGACGATAAACCTGTGTGATATCTAAATTCCGTCACCAGACAACCCAGATAAGCCTAAGAGTAAGTAACCCACAGTGAGAAAGAGGTTGTGGAAGAATTTTCTATTATCATATGTGAGCAATCATTAAGAGTTCCGGTGATCGTCATAGACCATTACTATCGTCTGTCTCTCATCACCATTCCAACGCACGTTTTAATGCACTTTTGAAAATATTGATGAATTTAACGGTGATACCAATGCCTTTTGTTATTTAAAAAGTTAATAGTCTGCCCAGAATCATGACGCTAGAAATACTTGCTGATATTGTATGAATGCTGAATTCTCAAAAACTTACACATCAACATACGTATGTAGTCTTCCATTTTCTATCCAGTTCTGAAGAAGTAAAAAGTGAAAGTTGGGAAGATGTTATTGGATTTGAATTTCTGGTAAAGTTAAGGTTGAACTAAAGTTTGGAAATTCAACGGCGGTTCATGAACTCGAGGCCCTCGATATCTTCATAACGTTATGTTAAGACTTCCTTTATGCAATACTGGTAGGGTTCAGGTCCGTCATTTTCTTAGAAGTGTATAATTTGGAATTTGAAGAATGAGCGCGAGGCAATAATTAATTTGGTGTCTTTGCTTCCTAAGAATGGAGTGAATTATACATTAAGAAGTGAAGGAATGTTACACCTCCTCTTTATTTGTCACATAAAGTAATCCGAAAATAAAGCCCTGAGAATTCCATCTCATTTACACGTGCCGCTCATTCCTTGAACTCAACATTATGTTTCCTCATTTCTCTTCTGCTTGAGTCCGCTGCGTAGGTAGCTTTCTCTAATTCAAGAATAAAGACGAATTCAAATCCAATTAAATTATTCCATTGCACTCCATGCCATCGTCGTCGTCAAATGGCATATGGTCTCAGTCAGTGGAGTACAGAAACAGACATTTTGTCTAGGAAATATCCATCAGAATAGAACGTAGGCGGTATGAACCCTGCAGGCTCACCAGTTGTCCTATTCTAGAATTTCTTTGTGAAATAATTTGTCCAAGTCTTGAATTGAGAATGTCTTCTCCTTTAAGAAGACAGAGCAAATCCAGGGTCTAATGTGATGTACGTTTTGGCGTGCACAACAAGCTGGAAAACATAATAAAAGGAACTGGAGTACTAGACTCCATGTTCGAACTAAAAAAAACTGACGAGTGCAAAGTTCTTCGTCTCTTTGAGTCGAAGAAAATAGGGACGAAGAATGAAAGTTCATCGCGAATGCATGTTGCAGGAATGGAGTTGTGCCTTGAAGAGAAAATAAGTGAGTGACAGACAAATCGATGCACGTATGGGGGAAAATGGAAATTCCGACAAGGATAGAATACGCAGAATGTTTTTAAGGGAAAAAACTACATTTACAGTGTGTGTTTTGGTCACCCCCAGGTACATTTATCGTCCAGCACTCATGTATGTGTCGTAACAACTCATACATTTTTGATAAATCCATGCCTAGTGCATGTCTTTTAAATTAAGCACTATTACAATTCATTTATGAGCGCTCTCCTTTAGGGTGGTTTAGTAAATAAAATATACCTACGAAGGTAAGGTTGGCCCAGTCAACTATTCGTTCCACAAATTTTTCAAGACGAAGACTTTCTCTTTCACTCTTTCTTAAACCCGAACACCCAAAATCAGCCAGCCCGCTCATCACAATGCAGTGAATAATTTCCCGTCAAATTCACAGCTGCTCGTTCTCAAATGTTTGTTTTCCAAAACGGTTTTGTAATCGTTGCATCCTAGCAAGCTCGAATGACAAATTCTGAAGTTTTGAAAATATTGGATAGTACAGTCGAACTTCACCAATCGGGCCAAAAATAGAAGCAACTGATTTTAATGATGTGGTGGACTTGGTAAAAGAGTACTTAAGCGTTTTATGCCCCTTCCGGGAATATTAGTATCGTTTTAAACCTTGGGGTGGGTTATCAAGTTTTGGTAGATATTGGCAGCTAAATGTTGGTAGATTTAGTTTAGTGTTAGGGGAGTGGTCTTATGGAGAAATCTCACAGTATTCGAATAGAGGTTCTGGATCCTAAGAATGGTTAAAATAAAATAGCCCAATTTGCATCTAAACTCTAATGTTATTTTAGATGCAAAAATTTATTTGGAGTCTTAAAGGGTAAGTCGGACTTGTGGAACTAAATGTTGTCAGGATTCATAAAATCCTTTCATCCTGCTTTTGGCATTTTCTTTGAAAACCCTCATAGGGCTAAACAAGAATATTATGAAATCATACACTATAATCATATCTTGTTTTGTAAAAGTTTGAAATTACACTCATATAGATGTAATTAACTGTAGGACGACGACATAAACTTGTGCCCATCGCTAGTCTAGACTCTAGACTTCCCACAAACCGAGCTATAAGGAAGTGAAGCCAAACATAAATTCAATGCGGGGAAGAAATTCACACCGAGTGCAAGTGCGAGTCTGCAATTCCACTTCACTTTCACTTCCATGTCTTTGAGTGAAAAGTTTGTGCAGTCGTCGTTCCTTGGAGAATGGCCCAAGTCAAACTGTCAAGTAACGCAGGAGACGGAACGGAGGCTTTCTAAAAGAGTAAGGCAGGCAAAAACCAAGTATACATGTCGGATCAAGACAACTCAATGCAAATTTGAGTGAAGTTATTCCCCCAAAGTTATTCAGAGATGAATGTAAATTCATTCTTCGAAGATTTAAATCAATATTACATACAGTACATGTATTTAGGAAATGTTGTATTGTTTTATCACATTTAAAAATGGGTTAACTTCTTAATGTAATTAAATAGTTCGGAATAGACACGTTGGTATATCTCTGAATTGGATTCTCTAACGATAATTCTAATAATCCTCAATAGTTTACACAAACGCTTTCTCAATAATTTGTCGTTCTAACTCATTCAACACTATATCTCGATTGGGCAGCCTATCAAACTGCCCAAGTAAGCGTCAAAAGTGTTATTTCGCGATCGGACAACCTTTCATTTTCATTCAACCGTATTGGTCCGATTAAAATAGATTCCTCTCAAGAATTCAATGAATGTTCAATTTGTGAAGAAACTCATTCCTGTATGTTTTCCAAATTTGGTACAGATGTCTTTTAAAAAACCCTTCGCCTTGCGACAAATCTCCAACGCTACCACAGACATCCTACACGTATTACACAGACACTGTGCCTTCTCCTGGAAAATCCGCACACATTGCACGAACGTAAAGAACTATCAGATCTGCAATGCACCGTCTGCAGTACACTTTCTTAAGACAAATATCGTACCGTGCAACTTAGACTCTGAACAAACTTGTTTTCAGCCACTGCACTGACTAACTGTGCTTGGAGAATACAAACGAGTGGTCGTCTCATCTTGTGTTGAGTGAGAGTCGCGAAATCGTGACTCAAAAGAGAAAATACGGTTGTATTTCTGCTGAGCATGCAAACATTTAACTGAAACAAAAAATCCCCACATTTGTGCGTCACAAGCTCGCAAGCAATTCAGCGTAAAGTCAACATGTTGCGTACGTTATTTATTAAACAAACAATCTGCTTGTAATCATTACGTAAACATTTACATTACGTATACGTCTATTGGACGGACATGTGTTCATGTTCCAATGCCCAGTAAAGTTTATATTGTAGCGAATGAAGCCTTAATTTGCATGGCCTTAATTAATTGGATAGATCCGGAGATCGTCACAGCGTTGGATACAAAGGAGATTATTTTCCTAGCGGAATTAAAAATACAAAGTTGTCCTTGATTAAGGTTCTCTCGTACACATGTTTGGAACGTGTAGCCAAAGTTCTGCTCAGCGATGCAGAAAATTCCCAGAGTTACTTTCTCTGTCCAACGTTGAGAGGATTTTCCGCGTTGCTAAAAAATTATCCAGAACCGATGGGTTTCTGGATTCTTGTAGTAGTGCCTTCCCATGTATTAAATAACACAACGCCGGGATATTCGAATCTTCTCTTGGGTTTTTGTAATATTATCAAGACTATGTTCAAGTAGACGCCAACGAGTAACACAATACTTTCCCAAATTTACATGAAAACATGAGACGAACGCCCATTGTTTTTCAAAAATTGTGAACAGACGAGCAAGGAGCACGGGGAATAATCAAAAGTCCAAAATAAATAGTTACTGGGCATCATTGTCGGCATCTTCGTACAATGAAATGGACTCCACTCCACAATCCATTCTTCCTTATCTATTCAAACACTAACAAGTCCGTAGTGCGGGAGATGACAATACAGGATTCTCCTGGTTGACAAAAAGGAGTTTGGCTGAGGAGGCTACCCTTTGATACAACGTATTCATTATTTTGAGAGATGAAGGAAGAACATGCCTTCCAGAGTTCCACACTACAGACACAAGTCAACGCCTCATTTTGTTCCTCATTCCTTCTCACACAAGAGAAAGGAAAAGAAAGTAAAGGCCGAGTTTATTCTGTGCGCTGCGATGACCCTGGCACAGGAAACGTATATCCCATTCTACACTCTAACTATTAATCATAAAGTGCAATTCAAAATTCTGCTGTTACATTATATGCAAGCTATGCTAACGTCGCTTTCTAATACTAGTGTGTACAGGGTGCTGAAAATGAGTCTCATTTGAAGGAAGTTTCATTTTTAAGTATACGTATATTCCAATGGTTTACTTTGCGATTTTGAACCATCGAATGTCCAGTGACAGTTGTGCGTTCGTGGTAACTACAGCAATTGTTAAGCCCTTCTCAAAGATTAACGTACTGCAAAAACAATCGTAAATAGGTGCAGTATTTGCACCGATCATACTGCTTGTTAGACCCGAACTTTGGTGGTGACTAATTATTTTTACATGAAGTACGTTCTATGATCTCCCTACCACTACGCTCAACGCAAAGCGAGTTTTTAATTGTAAAACTTGTTTTATTAGTTTATATCGCTTTTCTGGCCTACCCTACAATTCACAAACTATTTCTCCTACCATTCATGTCAGTACTACAGTCGGCATAGTCCTACATACAGGTATTTGCACAGCATTGTATTGGGATCCAAGGAACTTGACTCATGAATCGCGCGCGGTACAGACTAACTTCTAGAAAAAATGCAGTACTGGATCTCGTATGGGATATCGTTTTTTCCTTAATTTTTCTTACGGATGCCACTCCGTCCGAGTCTCTATACCTCAATCATTCTTATACTGGACTTGGACGTAGAGGCGGAAGCCTATTGTTAAGAACCACACTGTGAAGAATAAACTACCGGTAAAATCGCGAGCGCAGCGTGGAGTTGCAAAAAGCACACTTGAAGTGCAGTGAGGTGGAGTGACATGGACTTCACTTCTGGTAATGACAAAACTAAACTCAACTTAACACAGACGTCCATCGAAGAGCGTCTACACAGACAGAAAGGAACAAACTCAACGTAGCAACGTAACACTTCCAACTACTTTTAATTAGGTTAAATTAAAGGCTTCCAGACAGCTCACAAGAGTGGTAGAAGTGGCAGCCATTAGTGAGAGGCCGTCTTGTTCCTCTGCATATGTGTTTTCAGAATCGTTAGCTTCGTTATCTATTCCTGTGTATAAGGAGCAGATATTACATCTGGGATTTCCGTAGGCCGTATTTACCAAGGACCTATAAATCGATGAGGAAAATTGCCCTGGTGAGTACGGGTTGCTTGAAAAATGCTTTTCTGGTATCAGAAGCTCTATACTTCTCATACTTATTGTAAATTATCCTGGCACAGAATGGCAGAACAGATTCACATATAAATAGATGAGTGTGAGTGAAGCGAGACTAAAATTGCTGGAGTCGAAGCTGTCAGAGTTTCGTTCGGATTTATTCAGTTGTCTTGACAGGTCAACAATTCCTTACTTAACGAATCGCCGCTACTCTTACAAGCTTAATTCTTACTTCTCTTGCTTGTTTACATGCCACGAGTAAATCCACCTAAATCCCTATATCTATCAATCCCTAACAAACTCGACAGATACTGGTCGAGTATGACAGGTTCTAGTAATTTCACTCTACGGTCTTCTTGATTCTAAACGTTGAACAATGTTGGTTCGGAGAAGAGAACACTAGATTTGGATTTTATTGAAAAGACTCGGTCTTTCGGCGCCAGCCATACTTGTAGTACCATACTTTATGATCATATTCGTCAACTTCAAATTGACGCACTATAGCCGGCTTCATCTAAAACGTAAGAACTTCTAAGTCAATACTGAATTTCAGTGGTCATGGCTATTTTTACCGAGAAAAGAAGAGTTATCGGAAAAGACCTTTACCTGAGGTATAGCGCGGGGGTTGCTGTTGTTGAAGTTGATGAGAGCGGAATTCCATCGTCCTTTGCCTCGGCATTGACCCATACCACTGTTGAACATCACCGGTACGACTCAAACTTATTCGATGATCACTCCCTGTTCTTGGCATTCGAATTTGAGAGCGACCTCCATGACGAACAGGCCTTGGCCCGGTGTAAAATGTATGAACTTTCTCTGCCAAGGACTCCAATGTCTTTGGGTAGGCCCTGTGAACAAGCAAGTATTGGTAAAATTCTTGAAAACTTCTTGTTGAACCTTAAAGTAATTTGCATATTTCTGGGGACGGGAAAGTTTACGTCATATTGTAACCACTATCTTGCCGTCCTGGATTACACCGGTCACTATGGTTAGTGTTATTGCACCCAGTTCTATTTTGCTTTTGCGCACTTTATATCTTGTGTTCTGCAGATGTAACCTTTCGACGTTAACCGTGAGGCATAGTAATGTATATCGCCAGCCGGGGCTTCAATTGTTAATTAAGTTTGTGGAACCTTAATTTTTAAACCTTTACTGGTTTCCATAATGACTCAAACTCAAATTCAAGATTGTTTGACTTCTCCCCCTAGGTTAGTCCATACGCAGATTCAGTTTTTCAAAAATTTCAAAAATTACACTTCGAGGAAATGATAAGGATGCCCT
>JAQFYE010006382.1:0-10858 GCA_034694305.1 Protaphorura glebata
TTGTAGACCCCAGCAGCGACGACAGATATCTGTTAAATATTACGCTAATAATTTTGCTTGAATTACTAAATATTTTTTTATTTTTTTATTTTTTTAAATTATGCGTCATTAATTGAAATTACGAGATCGAATCCCGAATCCGGATTCGAATCCGACTTTTGCCGGATTCGACCGTGCGAATCCGGTTCTAACCGGATTCGAGGTAGGCGAATCCGAATCCGAATCCGACTTTTGCCGGATTTGGGATTCGCGAATCCGGATTCGAGCGAATCCGAATCCGACCAAAATCGGATTCGTGCGGAGCACTAAATCAAAGTAGAAATCTTCTCACTCTACAAAATGTTGTCAAGATAGTAGTCAATTTACCATACAAGTCACTTACGAATGCGTTGTTATTGTTGCATAAATAAAATAACATTCGGAAGAAGTATCGCATCAACCATTCGGATTTCTAAAACGTAAGAACTACTGAACGAACAATGAACATCAAGACATTCATTGTACAATGGTTAAGTAAATAAACAATCATAACAGAAATAATTGTAAATAAATTAAATTGCTTGCAAGCTGCCTCTGGGTTTAAAGGTTATGAGAAATTAGTAAAACGAAAATGACGGAATTTGCCTGTGTCTTGTGAAGTCCGTATGTTCATGAACACGTCAGAATTGGACTTTTTCTCCATCAGCAACTTCTGTTAATCAGGACAGAGTAGTACTAAAGCAACACAGATATGATATGAATGAGGCCCAAGATGGGACAAATAAATTATGACTAGAAATTAATAATTTTACATTTCGTCTTCCCACAACTATTTTATATTTACTCTGCTTGCAGTGAACGGGTACACTGACCTAAGGTTAATACTAACGAGAAATTGATTCTTGGTAGCTAGAACCTTTCGAGCATCACTTCCGGGTTATGGAATTTGTAAACTATAAATCCAAATGAGGCACTCATAATTCCAAAAACATTCTAGAGAATCCTATCGTAAAAGTGACCAACTTACAAAGAATTTGTAATCGTTTTAAAATATTATTTAATTTGGCTCGCATTTACTACATTGAAAATAGTAGACTGGTTTTGTTTGAGGAGTAACATGTTCTCGTTAATTTATGCGCATTCGGCGTACGACGTGAGTTGATAAACATGTGCATATTTTTGCAGGAGAACGTTCGTTTGTACGATTTTCCGATTCAGCCTAGAGAAGGTCACCCCGGTGGTAGAAAAAACTCCATGCGAAAAACTTCTTTGAGGCATCGACCAAAATAATATATATTCAAGAGATCTCTTGAATAGATCTCGTGCTGTTACCCGTACCGTGATGCCCTAAAACATACCTTATTCTTTAGGCACAATGGAAATATTGGGACATACCAGTTCGTAATAAGTGCCGTTGATAACCTATTCTCCGCACACGATGGCGACATGGTCCTCACGGAGGTCCTCACGGAGTACACCCACTGCATACAAAGTCCATCGGTATCGGTTCAGTATTTAAAACTACAATCTTCGCTCGATTTAATATGGAATAATATAGTTCATAGTAGTAATTACTAATTACTAAAGGTGTATTAAAATTACACGTCAACAGACTTCAGACCCGCACGGAAAACGAACTGCCATCTCCCGGTATATTGTGTGCTTATTGTTATTCCTAAAATTTTAGTGTACCGATTAACGTACATATTATCATTTTCTTCATTATTCTCAGGGTAAAATTGCTTTTTAGTTAACGTAACATGTGTACAAGAAACATGTTGATGTCATCTGCGCAAATATTCATCCAGAAGGTACCGATTTTCATTTTCAGGACATAGTCAGTATCTATATAATGTATGTCAGTTAATCTCAATTGTAAAAAATCTAAATAATGTGGATAGATTCCTCTTTTACTGCTTATTATTATTTTTAATTTAAAGTTCAAAACACAATCTTACTGCTATAAGAAAACTGTATCATTCTTTCAACTCCAACACCGACAATTCCTTAAAATCATATCGATAGGAATGTTTGTCTCATGTTTGTCGTGCGAATTGCACGTACTAGTCAAAGGTAAAATTCCGTTTTTTCGTTATCAAAATTGTACAGGATTTCTGCTACCTGCAGTGCAATTAATGAGTCTCACATAAGCACAGTAATGAGAACATCCCTTAATATATTTGTAATTACCAGGTGTAAATATCCTGTTT
Organism: Protaphorura glebata; assembly: GCA_034694305.1. Lineage (NCBI taxonomy): Eukaryota > Metazoa > Arthropoda > Collembola > Poduromorpha > Onychiuridae > Protaphorura > Protaphorura glebata. The sequence continues at coordinate 2,190 of JAQFYE010006382.1, forward strand.
CCTGTCAAACGAGTTTTTGAACAAAACTACTTCTACACTGTGTTAACATTTTCGTATGACATCATCACTTTTTGGGTGGGTTGCGCGAATAACTCGATTTACTTAGGATTTACTTTTACTGGGTCATCGAATTCAACGCTCAAGGTTTCTCCAACTCAAAAATAAATTAATTTTTTACAGATTTCAAGTTTGCAGAATGAGTTTTCTACACCACTCCAATTTACATTTCATTTTAATAAAGATTTGGCAGCGTTTGGCAGAGTTTTTAATTTCTTGTTACACTTGCAAACTGACAGCTATATAACTCTCATTCACTTTTAGCGTAGTATCGTACTGTAATTTTGTACCCCACATTTTACAAGCGAGGAGTTTGACTTGACGAACAATTGAGGTTATGGTACAGAGTGGTCCATAACTGAAACCCGGTGCTTACCAGGCTGTACACTTGTCAATATGAAGGTTCCCGGTAATAAGTGACGTTCACGTTACACAGATACAAATAGAATTTAGAAGAACTAAAATTGTTGGTAGTGCAAATCGTTTACGCCGAGTTGTGTGCAAAATATTTCAGGAAAAGCGAAAGTAACTATGTATGTTACCTTCTCTAAGTTAAAAATTCATATGCACCGCTTTAGCTCGGGAGTCCACGATCCTCGGATTCTATTGGCCAGAGAAATGCTCCGAACCACCCTGTACTCAGTTTTTGTTTTCTACTTCGAGTTGATAAGTATTTGACGATCCTGGCATTCACAATTATGGAATACTTACTTGAGTGGAATTAACATAAAATAACATGGTTAAGCACTAAACCGGAGCTTGTCTGTTGTTATTGCACGCCCATCATATCTTTAAATAATAAATCATGGCAACTTTCTTAGTTTAAATGAAGATTGTACTAGGACTTGTCTTAATCGTCCCACTGCCTTTACCTTACGGGGCAAACCGTGACTCATCTCTAATTTTGGCTCAAATGAGTGATCGTGACTGATCAATATTTACAAGGTTCGGTATTCGGTAATATCAAGACATCTTATAAATAGCACAAAAAAATTAAAATTAAAATAAAATAATGAAGTGTTATTTAAGGATTAGAGTTGACAATGACAGTGATATATTACGCTAGCTCAATTAGTTTAGTTTATTATGACAACCAGTTTAATCGGATTTCATTAACGTTTTTGGGTTAAACCAAGTGTCGTGATCCAATTAATTAAATGCATACGTCACTTTACGAATTCAGAAACCGGTCATAGTATGGGCATTGTGGGATTAATATTCAAAACTAAGGCTTCGCCCAAATTAGGCGACTCTTGGCAGACAAGTGTACAAGAACGGTACTTAATTTTTTGTGAATATCGACCCTCTGTTTTAGACTTATTATGACAACTTTCGAAATCTAAACTGTATTAAACATTTCTGTATGTATCATGTTTGCTCGTTTGCCATTAACTTATTTGCAAAATACGTATACAATCCATTTTAGTTTCAGTAAACCTACAATTGTGTTGTCGTTTAAAACCCTTCCGGTTACTCACACTTCTTATACAAACACAAGTAACGTAACAAGTTCAAGTTTTCATTTCCGCACCAGTAGCCCAAACATCGCATCCGTGCCCACCAACCGAACCAAGTACGCAGTTTTTTAAACAACGCTGAATTCAAGTTCCGTGAGAACATGATATCATAAAACCAGTACACACTCGTTACTGGTAGTGTTGTTATATAACTTGCTAATACCTGTAAAAGCATAACAACACTTGCACAACTCAGGTGATCGTTTCGGCTAAGTTGAATCTGAACACACGTGGACTGGACGTCAAGGTTCAATTCATCTTCAACATTCATCTGACAAGGAAACTATTTTTCGTCTGAGCCGAGGCTAAGTACGGCACATTGATCGATATGATCCAAAGCTATAAATTCTTGAAACAATCCAATCAAGAAATTTTTTATACTGAGACTTCAGACTTCAATGAAGTGCTAAGTTGATAATGATGAGCAAGAATATAATTTTATCTGCGGACGAAACTATCATATTCGTGAGGTGATTTGAAATGACTAGTCCTGTGCCATCACACTGATCTCAGTTTCACTTGAAAAGTGGTCTCCTTGTGAGTTCTGAGATTTTAAAGGTCACTTCTTCCATACGCATTTTGCATTTGCGTTTACCTGCCATCGCATCAGACACTCCCAAGTTATTTACTCACATTAATTTTGAAACCCCAATGCAAATGTCTGTTCAGGCCATATGAGAATTAAGCTGCGTTTTTGCACCTCTTTTTGCCTAATTTTGAATTCATTATTCATACGTAAATTTTTTTTTTTCATGAAAGTCTTAATTTATACGATAACATGACATGGTGATCATGACATACATCGTTCGTACGCATCTGAACAAATCTAATTCAGTCAAGATTTTTGTAAACGTACTCAAAGGATGACGCCATACGTATGTACAAGATCATATTAACCTTCCAAATTCTGGTCAATTGAATTCAAGCGTAGAATGTCTTCTGGGTTCGGTCTTCTTCAAAGTAAAGTGGTGTAAAAACAAAATGCAAAATGCTTCGATCATGTCAGATAATATGCATTAGTCTCCGATATTATTATCTCTGATCAGGTGAAAGCATATATTCTAACGTGCACCTTGAGCCTGACATCAAATTGTAAAATATTAAAATCGTCTGATCTGATTTCTAACGAATCCCAAAGAATTCGAAAGATATGCACCTTTCCCACCCTTATTCAATACTCGATCTTTCTGAGTTGTAATTAATGTAAAACTGATTTCCAAACTGTAGAAAAATACCGAAGCAGAATTTCTCAGATCCTATCGGATTTTATATTATTGAAGGCCAATAAAATGACACCGATTGATGTTTGCCGGTAAGGCATGGTCAGACACTATTGACTAATTTTTGAACCGGTTATGTTACTATCAAAGAATTTCAATATATTGTAAACTAAAATAAAATATCAAAGTTTACCGTGATATGCACGAGTTGGAACATTTCCGTTGCCAATACTTCCGTTCATTTTATCTTGTTCGGATTTTTCTGGCATTCGGTTTGCCATTCCAATCCCGCAGTGTTAATTCCCCTCTCCACTCACTTTGACAGACTGGTTATAGTTTTCCACGGTTCTCCGTAATTGTCACTTATGACACTGCCGTTCACAGCTGTTCAAATATTTTGCATTGACTTCGTCACTGTGCAATACAAAATTTACAATTGAATTTTTTTGCTTAATCATCAGACTTCAATTTCCGAATCTACTGCTAGAGAAATTTAGCAAATAGCATGCAAAGTTTAGCCAGTTGTGTCGGAAATACTTAATGAGCACGCCTGATGCCCTTGCTAATGCTAGCAGGTGCACCGAACAGATCAGGCCGTGCGTTGGAATGAATTTCTGAATTATTCAGAAATTAAATTTCTAATTTTTTAAGGCCTAAAAAGGAGAGCTTTTTCAATGTCTGAAGCTGACTGACAGAAAAGATGGAACAGAATGAGAAAAATGTGGGTTGAGAAAGTGGTGTGTATCGTCGACGTTACATTATGATGTCTAAGACATGTGCAGCTTAGAAGCAATGTTTGGTTATATTATGTGTTATGTACTGCAAAAAAAGTTCCTATTGTGTTATGTTCACCAAAATTGCCAATTCACATTCCTTTCTCGCCTCCACCGTACTTGTACTCCACTAAGTCTTCTTCCACCACGAAATTACTACTGCCAGTATATCAGTACAGCGCCAGTACAGCTGGCAAAAACACATTGTATTATGGTATTGCTCGTCCGGAATCCAGTCGCGTCTCTTTGATTCTTGGGCCAAATTTAAATTCCGGTAAATGCATACACATTTTACAATCCAAATGTTTACAACAGCGTATATTGATACACATTTGACCAATAAAAGAAAACAGAATAATATTAATTGACACTTGCCTTGCCGAAAAACAAGGTCAAACATTAAAGTATACTACTTTATTCGTAGACAATTTCTCTTCATTCGCCTAGGCAGAATCTCCGGTGAAGTGGTGAAAGACTTTTTTTAAAGTACAGCAAGCATCATACATGATCAGTCTGAGTGATTGAACCCTACACGTATGGAAATAATAAGGTCTGTGTGCAGCATCTGCTACGACGAACTCACTTAATTCCGACATAATATTCAATTTAGTCAAACCGTTAAAAGGCTTGCTTTAGTGCTCGCCACCTTAGCACATTGGAACATTGCTTTGAAAAATTGTTGAATTTATTTTTCCGATTGAATCTTTATTCAAAAGTAATTTCAATTTTATTTGTACTGATGCCTCTCAGCTATCAGTTTCATTCAATTAACATTTTAACTGTACTTTCAGTGATAATGCACGATCTTGCAAGGATTAGTGTTTCGTGTCAATACATTACCCCAATTGTAAGCATTTCTCTACTGGGTACATTTGTATGGGAAACCACAAGATTTCGATTGTTATTCTCAAGCCGTTCATTAAAGATTAGTTCTTGTGTCCCGACAGTAAGCAAAATATTGCCAGTTGTTTGTTTATCCATGTCTGGGATAAAAGAATCATCCGCAGGTGCAGATTTTATAGACTCTGTTACTGTATAGTATATTGTGACCCATGGGGCTCATAAACACTTTTACCTGGTGTCAACGTTGCGACGCGACTGTAAGAATGGAAAACAACAACACTTTCATAGCTTAAGGCAATGAGGAAGGACGGACCTGGTTGAAGTGACTTGGAATGGAATCACGTCACCTAATCACTTCTAAACATGCACGACTATTACACATTAGGAATAAGAATAATATGTAATGACTGTGATGTACATAGCATAACATAACTAACTTAGCTTTAACTAAACTAACTAACCACCAGCACTTTTGTTTAACATTAAATTACGTTTGAAATGCCAAGGTTTTTGTTTTGGGGTGATGATGTGATTGAATAAATATGCAGCAGAAAGTGTGTACGAGATTAGACGATGAGAGTATTTCACATTGTCTTTTTTTACTGGTGTGTAGTTAAATTAAGTCAATACATGCATTGCATTGTTTTGTTAAGACTCAACTGGATGACCAAACCACATTATTAACCATCAAAGGCATTATTTTTTTGTGACATATTTATGTATCCTATTCACAGAGGGTCCGAGAATTCCCGCATGAATTGGAAACTAGAATCTCCAAATTAAATGTTGATATAAAGAATTCAATTCTGTTTCGACTTTCAGTTTAGCCAACGGATTTCAGTAGATATATTTCAGTTTGACGGTTTTCTGAAAAGGCTATTCAGATCGTGCCAGTCATTCTTGGCATTCTAGTACTATTCAAGTTTCCTTTCAATCCATTATAGAAGCTCTGCACTGTTGCACTACAGTGCTTAAATTAACCCTTACTAATTTTTACATCAGATATAATCTTGTATCCAAAGATGACAAATGATAATTTTTCATGTAGGCACTCACAGAAGGACTTTTGAAACACTCCGTATGTCACTTCAACCGTTGGGACGATATTTCATGCGAAAGCGGGGCGTGGTGGACATTGGAGACTTATAACAATTCGTAAATTGATGGGATTAGGAAGACAAGTGAAATTGTACAATTACGGTCACACTGGCTGCATCGGCTGTCTGCACATAATTGGATGGAATGGTAATAACATGGGTTACAGTATTCGGTAATTCAACGAATGTACCCAAAAAAATGTAACTAATTTTCGAAGTTTCAATTTAAAATGAATTTTGTAACATATTTATACTTACAGAACAGAACAGATATTAGGAGTTGTGGTTTATACTGTTTTGTTACTTGGGACTGCTGGTAACACGAATATGTCAACTGTGAAACGTTGTTGTGCATGGGAAGGAACCAAATTTGGAAACCTTGAGAATGTGTGTCAGCGTCAATCCATAAATTCATTATAAATTAACCTAGATTGGGGAGGGGTAACCCAAATTTTCCTTTATTCAAGACCAAGGTCATCCGCTCGGCTGTGTGAGTTCGAGTTCATTCATCAATCAAAATAACGATTGCATGATTACAAGGGGGAGAAGTCTAAATTGCCCATCGTCATGCATGCAATATTTTAATAAACATAAAAATTCAACATTCAATTATTATAATCTGCGAGTGATATATGCATGTCGGATGCAATATATGGAACAACGCGCGACGCCCGTACTACAGGAAATTAAACTTTACTATATTATTTCGACCTTGTATTATGCACGTCAAGCTTTGCAATTTCTTGTGCAGTACTTCTCAGTTTCACTGTCACCTAAAATAATCGGACGTACAGGGTGGATAATAATTAAATTCCGGGTCCCATCGGCCCCCAGAAAAAGTGCGATAGATAATTTGTACAGAAACAGAAATTAAGAATAGCAGTTAAGATTGAAAGGCGATATGGACTGAATTGGATGCGCGACGTGGTTTGTGCAATCGCTTTAGGATATTGGTGAACAGAAAACAATGTCGAAAGTAATAAATTAAAATTTTTACATATCCGAATTAAGGCGGTTCGTTTTATACACACCTCAACTTCATAGATCACACAACATAAACATCGTAGAAAAAAGAAAAAGAAGAAAAAAAGAAAAAGAAAAGAAAAAAAAAGAAAAAAAAAGAAAAAGAAAAGAGCTCATAGTTCAATTCTAGAATAGATGTTTTTAGATAAAATCGTTCTACAATGCATCCGGTTGAGTCTGATTGAATTGATTGATTGAAGATTGATTTGCGATCAATTTTCCCATAAAATAAACAAAAGAAAATTGTAAATACATAAATACAGCGAATAAATACAAAATTCTGCAGAAAATAAAATTGAGGTAAATCAGCACGTTCATTAATATTTTGGTTAACGACGCAAAAATACTCAGTTCCGTTTCAGCTGTCAGTTTTGATATATCAGTAGATTCTAGTGAACAATAGAGGTTATTATAATTAACTTAATTTATTGTGTCGGGCAATGAAGGTTTACGTAAAGATAATGCTTACGGCCTATGCACTTCTTAATACCCAGTTTATTGGGATTGATGATGGGAAGTCCGTCACTTTCTCACTGTACTAAGTTCAATAGCTGTAACTTGAGTAATCTAGACAACTCCTTCTTTACGAAAGAAGCACCGGAGTTTGATAGAGTCTTTACAGTTATTGTGAAATAATTGAGTATTTAGAAAGATACACACAGTAATTGCCATTTGCAGTAAGGCATGGTTAAACATCGAAGCACATTTTCGCTGCTTTCCAATTGATCTAGAGAAGGTTGGGACCTAAGAGGAGGTACCTTTATTCCATGTAGTAGTGTATAGTCGGCAAAAACCTCATTTAAGCAACCACTATCGGTGCAACTCCCCGAAATTGAACTCTAGCAAAACTAAAACAACAGCGACCAGCCCATTTATGCTGTATTTTGTAAAAATATGAATAACCTAGTCCTGTAATATCGAATGTTCATATTAAATAACCTGCTGATTTTATGCGTTTTATTAACCTCCCTGTATAATCCTTTCCGAATTTCCTTGAGTGGGAAATTTCAGCTAACCTATGACCCAATGACAGGAGATAAATATATCATATTCACCAATTTGTTGAAATTTAGTTCAATTAATTCAACTAGGTTAATCAAGTCCGAGTAATATACTGCTACGATAGCTCCGGTCCCACAAAGAAAAGACGATGAAGGTCGCTTCCGTTAAGTCATAATTCATAAGTCATGTGCCATAACTGGACGTGCCGAGGTGCCGACGTGCGTGCGTTATCATCACGGTGGCACTTTAGTGGGTCATGCGTTAAACTTTCCAATTTGCAAATGAAATTAGTGACGAGGTGTGGAGTTGTGTAATTTCAGTTTAAATCAATATAATTAGCATAACAATAAAAGGTAGCAGTGTCTGTAATTTTATCACTGCCAACGTGTAACTGTAAATATGTCGAACGAAAGCGCGTTGCTTAGAAGTAAGCACGTGGCAATGCAATGATTTACTGATTATTCCTAGGTGAGAATCAGCACAGAACGGATGATTCATTAGCAATTAAATTGTTTTTGCGTTTACGAATAAAGAGTACCAATGTTTATGGGTGACCTTCAGTGAAAGCGGTGACAGTATTGGAGCATAAACGAATCCACTGATCGCGGAGGTTATTGGCCTCTTGGTATCGTAGTACCGTCACAAGAGGAGCATTAAGTGAAATGTATTGTTCAGTCTGCTAGGTAGATCTGACTGTTTGTCTATGGCGATGATTCGATTTCTGGGGAAGGAATAGTTTACATTGGTTTTTGAAATTTTTTTCATTAACGTCGTCAACTCCATAGCTCTCACATTAAATGTCGAGATTTCACATGGTAGGTTTAGTAGTTACTTTAAACGGATTTTACTCCAGTGAAGCATTTTTCTTTAACTAGGGACGCCTTCTCTAGGCCCTATAGGCCCTTCTCTAGGCCCTATCTCTAGGCCCTAATGGAAGGAAACCCATCACCTTATATATTCCATGTTGCGAGACAATATACAAGTAGACCATTTGGCTAACGTTAGAAAGGTTGTATATACAGGGTGACTAATATGTATTGCCTCAGTAGGCTCAGTTGGTAGTCTCAGTTCAGGGTTCGTTGAGTGTGGTTCTTCCATTTTCTTCGCTCCTGGAATTGGGACTCACAAAGCGAATCT
>JAQFYE010006383.1:0-10858 GCA_034694305.1 Protaphorura glebata
GGAAAATGGCGATACCTCAAATATTTCTGGAATTGGGATCTCTTGAAAACTGAAATCACCTTGTTTACTCTCTTTGCTGAATTACATCAAGTTCGAAAGATAGACGGAGCAGCATACATCGATCCAACGAAAGACATTTCATTGTTAAAAATTTTACTGAGTTAATAATGTGTCCAAGGTAAATCTGAATAACCCCGTGTAAAGTAGGCCTCGTAAGAGTGGAGTGTAAGGGATCTAACTCATATATAATTTCCAAGAGGGATCTTGTCTCACCGGACAAACGCAACGGAAAACGGTGAGAGTTATACACCCTCCCGACCGTCGGTCCACTTTTCGGTAATTTCTGTTAGCTAACAATTTTGCTCTGGGTTCCGTCCTAATTCATGCCAATTTGCCTTGTCGTGACACGCAATTGGGTTCTTAGTTTATCTCCGATCTTCCTATCTCGCTTGTTAGCACTACAGTATGTATTAGCGGTTCTTGTGTAGGGGTAGTCAATGCAAGGAGGCGATCAGAGATTCAAGACCACGTTATTCAATACTATACGTACAGTCGAAGCAACTAACATTTTCGTCAAATTGATTTGTTCGTTATTTAGTTACATCTTCATCCCTCAATTTAAACACTTTGTAAATAAACTATCGAAAATTGATTTTGATTTTGAAAAATGCAATTCTCTTATGTTTACGCTCAGATTATCCCGTTTAATCAATTCCAGAAGTTCTCCTTATGTTTGAGAAAATTGATCGTGGACTCGTACTGCGTAGTCTGGACTTCTGAATAAGGAGTCCGAAATCGGACTGGATTTGTCGGGCATTACCTGGTTGCGTTACAGTCGGACTAACCCTCTCATCCATGTCAATGCCAAGCCCCGTATACCGATCGTAATAATCCAATCCGTAGAGTCAGCTCAAATTACAAGTAAGAGGGCTATCTTTTTCATATCCATTGTTTCGTTTGACAGTCCTGCAGACAGGGGAGTAGTATTAGGATACAGATACGAGTACGGATAGGAGTGAAGTCGTCGGATCTATTTCTCTCTTTTGATCATTTACTATTTCGTATTTATTTACCTCTACACACTAGAATAGCCTACCGTCCGTCCGATACGCTTGAACCCTAGGATGATGATGAATCTCATTTCATCCATGATACATTCTCTACTCACCTTCAATGAGCATCTGTCTTTAAGACCCAATTTAAACTTACACCCAGTTACAGTCCCATCATCCGGATCCAACTTACTTCACTCTGTTTACAGGGTAGCAAATATGAGTATACCCTCAGAATGTGTACTAAAAGATGGAACCGTAATTGCCGTATACCATACCCGTCCGTCCGCCGGATCTGAATTAGTGTTTTACACATTTTACTAGTGCGTGTGGACTAAAACAGCTTAAGACGTAGAACCTGTGGCGAACGGAATTTTACCAGTTTTTCCCCAAAACTCGCATCGGTTTAAGCGAATCTCAACATGACGAACAACTTACCGTGATTCCAACAATGAAGTAAAAATCTGAATTGTGTGTCGTCAGGTCGAATATTTATTTTGTACTGGAAAAAATCAAGACAAGGCTAATTTATAACAGCTTAAATTGTTACACGCTATCATCATCTTCCTATCGATAAGACAGGTTCCCTTAAATGTTGATAAGGTGAATCGGTAAACTTAAGAGAAGTTACAATTTCCTCAGTCTAGCTCATCATTAGAGAGTAAATTTAAGAAAAAAATATTGGCATAAAGTGGTTCCTTCCCTACCGATAAGTTTTATTTCGGCCATCGGACTTAGGCCCGCGTCAATATTTGGAACCATGTATATGATAATGAGCATTTGCTCTAATACCAATTATAATGTGGATGAGTTCTTTCGCGAGGTGTACCCATATTATGTCGGACCATGAGCTGGATTGTATCAATTCAATGTAGATGAGGGAAGGATGCCTTACCTGGATTCTGCTCCTGAGTTCTCCAAATGAGCAGTCGAGAAAAGGCTGACACATAATATTTTGGCTTGTTACTCTTCAACAAAATGAAATTGAGACAATGAAGTATGAAGTCTGTTCAACCAGCCCTGCCATGGTTCAATGAATTTCCCCATTACCTTTCAATCTCAGCAATACTAATCACCTCGTTGGTCTCATAATTTGAGCTGACATCGATTAAGGCTGAAATATACAGCCTACTCAATTCTTTTCATTTCAATTACTTCTCAAAAACACAAATTTAGTCAAAGCATCGCAGAGCAGTTGTTTGTTCTGATATGCAATAACAGACAGTGTTTGATTGTAAGAGTTAGTTCCATATCCGTATGATCTAGACAAAATGAAATTGTAATTGTTGATTGACTGATAAAATGAAGTTTGTGAAAAGGAATTCATTTAAACCATATTACAGTATTTTAGGTTAAGGACAGAACTTGGTGTCCTTTTTATAAAATTACTAGATTCTCATAACTTGAAAACACTTCTTGTGCAATATATCTGCACTTTATCTTTTTCATTTTAAACGAAAATGTTTAAAATGGAACGGTTGAAAATGTGATCTTTACTTCCTGTACATCTACTCGAAAATACGTTCAGGCGGACATTGAATCTCTTACATTTCAAGCACATTAAGCAGTAAAAAATACTCCATTAATTGACTTTCGTCAGGGCAAGGCAATAATCTACGTATTTTTGTAGAGAACACGTAACGTGTCGGCTTTCCATCTTGCCTAGGGACCACACTACATTTTCCTTTCCATGGATCGAACCACACTCACAGCTAAGTAGTGTTGTATTATCCGACAACGGATACAAGGATGGTGTAATTACTGTCGGTAGTAGTTGGCTCCACAGGAACAAAACCAATATGCTCATGTGAAGTTTTTTTTTGGGAAACTCCAACATGTGTCACATCCATAATACAGGTAGACCACATTCCTTGTTATATTTTGCATGATGATGTTGAATTATTTACGTCGTAGTTAGTCGCGGCGGTGGAAAGAATTATAGGGTTAAAAGACCGTAATAACGCGTCAAAAGTTTTTGTACCTGGAATTGAGTAAGTGGTTGAGGACAAAGTAAAATGGTCAGGTGCTAATTACTGGATGTTATCGGGAATCGGGACTGTGGCGAGTGGTTGTTTATCAATTAATTCCTTGTCATGCATGCTGTTTTATGAACTTGCTGTATGTAGGTTGGCGCGACAAGGTAATAATATTATTGTCCAAGATAAGTTTTGTCTGATCGTGAGAGAAAGAGTTTATAATTCAGGACGAATGAATTGTAATGTCGTGGAAGTGGTTTGGACACAGGGAGAGCAAACTTCCGTAGGCGGAATGACACGGCATGAAAACTAAACCTTAACCAGGAAAGACCAAAGGGCCCTGAACCGACGAAGTGGTGGAAATCCTTAAAGTTCATTCTATTCATCCCATCATTAATGAATTATTTAATTCGTCGATTATCGAGATGATAATGGCAGGGGGTAGGAGAGAAGGATGTTCCTCTTGACGAGGGTTCACTCATTTCGGGTCCTCAACCAATCCTATTACAATTTACATAGGGGATGGCTCTGGGACTTGAACAAACCTGTGATCATACTAAAAACCTATCCTACTCTTTTTCTGGTCCTTCAAACCAAAAAACTGAATCTCCTGATCCCATCATCATCACTGGCAGGACTGGCACGCTCTACCGTCCACCTTGTTTCGTTCGTTCATCCCAGGCCGGCAGTGATCATTTAACCCTGGTGAAAAATCTTTCCCGTGGCCTAAAGTCTTAACGTTTACCTCAAACAAGAAAAACTAGTCATTCGTCGTTAGTGGTTTACTGGGACTTCTGGGCCCGCTCTTGTTTTCTGTCTCAATCGAACACCACTAATATGTCCCGTTCATTCTTTGTCGATTCCTTGATCAAACCCCAGAAAAGCTCAAGGTCCAGTAACAGTAACGACGGTAGTGGTGGTGGCGGTGAGTCTCTAAGGAGTGGTGGTTTCAAAGTGACACCGTTAAAACATCACCATCAAATGGGACATTTTTCTCAAGGTTCACATCATCATCAACAACACGGTGCTGTGAATAGTCCTGTATTCCCGAACTTTCTAAGCCCAATCCCACTCCTTTCAACCCATGGAGCCACGTCCAGTTTCTTGGACACTGTAATCCCAGGTGGTCTCATGTGTCCGAGTCATATTCGCTCTCCATCAGGTCCTGGACTCCGGGGAGGTCATCATGAGGTTTCTGCGCCTGGTAGCTGCTGGTATTTTGCCTCTTCCCCGCCACATCCTCAAATGGCGGGAGCCGCCGCAGCAGCTGCTCTTTTTGCCGCCTCCTCACCGTACCTCAGACCTATGACCTCTCCATTCTACCCGCATCTCTCAGCTGCATTCCCAATCCTTGACGCACAAACACATTCCAGAGAACCCTCACCCCGTCTTAACTATCAAAGCGACAATAAAGATGGGAATTACCATAATAACAATAATAATGTGCGTACTGCAGAGAGTGATGAGCACAGGTCAAGCATATCTTCCCCCAGTAGAGAGACAAGCAAAAAAAGGTCGACTTCTAATAAAAGAAAGACTCGATTAGATGGTGACCTCAATGAAGAGAAACGTGGGTCAAGAGACACACGGGGTGTAGACATAGGATTTAGTGACAACAATCTGAACGTGAGTGAAGAAGAAAGCAACGACGATTCCTTAATGAAGAAAGATTCTGGTGAAAGTCAAGATGGAGAAAGTCATGAATTGAATACTTCGAGTGGGAGTACACCCAGCAGTTCTTCTTCAAAGAGAATGAGAACTGCATTCACGAGTGCACAACTTTTAGAACTTGAGAGAGAGTTTCAAATGAATATGTATTTGTCACGCCTCCGTCGGATTGAGATTGCCACTTATCTTCATTTGAGTGAGAAACAAGTCAAGATTTGGTTTCAAAATAGACGTGTCAAGTACAAAAAGGATGAGAGTCCGGATGTGACCACTACGTCCTCACCCATGATAGGTGGTTCGGGTCAAGGTCAAGCGGTTTCATCAGCTGAAAGCAGTACAGATGAGTATCAACACAAGTGCAAGTGCCTTCGAACTTGTGCTACGTCATCATCTTTGAATTCCTCAAAGGGGAAAATTAAAGACAGAAATATTCAATCCATGAAAGAAGAAAGTGCTCAGACTGTCATTGCGGATTCTGAAGAACCAGAGTGATGCCATCCGTTAACTTCAAAATTATTTTTCAACCGTATACGAAAAGAATGTTCTAGTTTTCGACCAGAAAAGTATACGGACCTAATTAAGAAGACATACTTTATGTGGAAGGATAAGTATAATTTTATATTTATTACGTAAAATTTACTCGGGAGAAATGAGAATATTTAAGTGCTGCTGATATACGAATTACAGTAAAATTAGTAAATCAATAGAATCAAACAAGAAAAGTCAACCAACGCATTATAGCTTGTAAATGAGTACGAGTGTAAGATTTCAAAAACAAATTCAGTTCGTTTTTCGAGTTTCTCATATTCGTCGGATAAATTATTAAACGTGGCCAGAAATTTTAAAGTATTTCTATGTACCATTCACTTAACGTATATTACATATTTGATGTGCTGGAACCAGTAGTATGATTCGTTACACAAACTTTTGAAAATATTTCCACAATGTATTTCAGACATTATTATTTAATCACTTCGCGTTCATATCCTTGAGGACTATGACTTTGCATGGAATTAAAGTTTTTCTAAATGGCCAGAAATATTTGAAACCTTTTAACACACAATTTTATTCATAAAACGCCACTAAGATGGTTATGCATGGGTGGTAATCAGGAATAAAAGGATTAATTTGATAGTCCATACATAGCTTCCCAATTGGTGACATTAAATTTTTCACCCGTACAGTGATCCTTGAGAGACTAATTAAAAAGGGTCATCACCATGCTGTGCACACAAAGGTGGCATGCACACAATGTATTTTGATATTGATTATTGTGAACAGTGAGAAACAAAAGTAATGTTCTTGCCTTGATTGTAATGAGTGTATGCATGAGAGAGAGCTTTAAATCAAATCTACCAAAAATAAATATTATTATATTTAGGTATGAATTGCCAACAGGAGTGACAGAAATTCCCTGAAAAATGAACAGCTGGTCTCACATAACCAGAAAAGCCAAGACTATTATCTCGCGTTGAAGATAAAAATTCGTAATATACATAAATGGGTGGTCGAGTGCAGAATAAAGTATTTATCCTTATTTCTGTATGGCTTTTACTTTATGTGAATGTACACGATTGAGTGTGTAGAAAAAAGCAAGGAATTAAGAGTGTAGCGAGTGAAGCTCAGGAATAATGGGGCACACGTATTAACCTTTGAACCAACCATCCAGTTGTTGACCCTTCATTAAAAAAAATCCACAAAAATATTTTCCAAGGACTCAATTAACTTTCATTAGAGAATATTATCTCGAGTGAAAAAATCTTGGATGATATTATTTTGTTTGAACTGACATAAATTATCTCTCAGCCGTTCAGCCCCTACTCGTACCCGCCGTGTCCTATTGTTTTGTTTCACTCAGGACTCATTGTCCATAAATTAGACATACTCCATTCATCACCTGCAATTTTTATATTTAGTGACGACTCATTAATGCTTTAAAAATGTAACAACGCTTGAGTCATATCTGTTGGCACGAATATGAGGTTTCCGACATTGGTATTCTGATTTACGTCAGAGTAATTTAGAGAACATATTAATATGAATAAGCCCTTTCTAAACTTCTTAAGGATACTTACTAGCAAGGAGATTTGCATTTGTTCAGTAGGCCACTTCCATCATTCTGACCCTCCCCCTGACTTACCTTTCTGAAATTTTGTGTGATTGCTGTCAATTGTGTCTGGAGGGTCTTCTGGTGGTCACGGTGGTCAAACCTTAAAGGTATTACTCAAAAACTAAATAAACAGTGACAAACTTGATCTGATGACGATTGTGACCAATTGAAGACCACACGTCATTGGGATTGGAAACCATCACACAAAATTTTAGGAAGGTCAGTCAAGTTGAAAGGCCTGGATAATAGAAGTGGTCAATCCAAAAAAAGATAGGTAAATCTCCATTCCTGAGTGTCCTTAAGATTCAGGTGAAGGAAACACATTTATACGAAACTGATGCTTTAGTCGATAGTCCATAATCACTATGTACATAATATTTTTAATAATGTTAAAATTGCTAAATTGTGAACTTAGTTGCAACTATAAAATTAAATAACAAAATGTTATACGTATTTCGTATCCGTGTCTCAATTTATTTAATTGTTGTGGTTGTTTTTATTTCGTCCAAGTCATTACAAAACATAGTCCACAATTATCTCGGAGGTCACAATTTTATATTCAATAAAATATATTTGATTCGATATAATATATTCGATATGTAGATTTGATTTAGGGTCGCCCCCCGGACGTCCCAATAGAGGGGTATGTAAATATACAGAGAAAAAATCTTGAAGAGGCGAGGTCAACAATACTTAATTTTTGACAGTGAGTTGTTGCTGTTTTCAAGTTGAGTTCGTTTTATTTGAGTAATTAAATATGCCATCAACTGACGATCACACGCGTGGTGGCGATTGAGGGACACCGAAGGAGAAACCGTGTCATTATAGACATCTGAAAGCATTCAGAGCAGGACAATGTGCCCACTTTAGGTTACGTAAATCTGACATTACAATTATATAAAATGTTTCTGTAAAGTTGTTCAATTTCTCCAATTGAGAAATGATAAGGAGTGACTTATATTATAGTGACTTCGCGGTCATTATAATTTGTGAGCAGTACTATTTGGAGCTCTACACAGGGACTAGACTTGACTTGCCTTTGTAATAGACAGACTACAAATTATTCGTCAAACTGAATTGTTTAAATAAACCCATTAATATTTTAATTCACTCAGGCGTTTAGATTTGAATCCTTTGAGGAATAATAATGACGTCCTCCGTTCAAATCAGGTTAATGTGTATGTTGTTGGGTAAATGGAGTTTTCAGGACAAAATTATATCACAGAGAATTCAAATGCATTCATGCTCAGCATTATTTGGAGAAGAGAGTCAGAATCATCCTTCACTTGATTCGTCAGTCTGACTACAAACAAATTCAACACCATTTAGTGTACTATATATGGTATGAACCGGGTTTTAGCGGTGGTTGTAATATTTATAAATAACGTAAAATACCAGTTACAAACATGGTGCTGAATAGTGACCCGGGCTCGAATACAAATCGGGTCTCGAGGCTACTTGAGAAATCGAAACCGGTCCCGAATCCGTATTGCCATACCCTACTGTATTTTGGCACTTTCCGCCGCGTAGCCAAGTTTCCACGGCACCGATAGCCGCATAACCAACTTTTCCCACGCAATACAGACTCGCGTCGACCCGAGGAGTCACCTTCTGTTTTCACCCCTCTCTCTCTCTCGCGAAAGACCACGATAGCGCTGGAGCTCCGTTTTTGGAGTATGCTCGGCAGCGCCGGGGTTCCTTCCCAAGGGACTCCCATTTTTTTTAAACATTTTTTTCGCGAATTTGAATTTGAATTCATTTAGGTTAGGTCAGGCTTAAATAGCTAAATACCAAACCTAAATAGCTAAATTGAAATTAAATTATGCGACCAAGAAGTGATCAATTAGCACCTCTTGGTCGCATAATTTAATTTTAATTTAGCGTAGTTAGGTTAGTTCGTGCAAATTATTGTTAGGTTAAGTCAATACACATTACAGTATGTGAAAGCAATGCTACGCGGCTAAAAGTGCCGAGATACAGTAGGGTATGGAAATACGCGTCCCGAACACAAACCTGGTCCTTAACACAAACCGGGTCTGAAGGAGGCAAGTTTAATTAGTAGCCCGGGTTTGTGATCGGTATTTTACGGTACGTGCATTGTGAATGTATTCCAGATCCATCTTATGCTGTCAACTCCGAAGTTCTAAATGTGTGTAGTTGAGTGTAGGAAGTCAGGGTTTTGTTAGACTTCAAACAGAATCACTCTATATTTATAGACGAATGGATAAACGAGCAGGGCACAGATACCCAGACTCGACTACACTACAAATATAAATGATATGTCAAAAAATATTTCAACGAATATTTGTAAACTATTGTGGCATTTGTATTCATGTCATTCTTTTGTTCTCGGCTTCCTGGTTCTTCCGGCTCTTCCATAGTGATGTGTGAAAAATAATAGTTTTGCAGGTATTGATTTTCCTGCTTAGGTGTTAATTATTGCACAGAGATAGCTGTTTACCTCAATAACAAAATTTGTGATGGTATCAACCCATGAAAGTCACTTATGTAACTTACCAAAGTTGTGTAGGTATTTGAATGCGAGAGGAAATCGATGGGGCGTTATGAGACATGATCTCATGCACAGAATTTCGTCCGAATCTCACGTAGTTGAAAAACCCGTTAGAGAAAAAGCATTCTGTTCAAACACCCAATCAAACTTCGACTCTCACTTTCATTAGTTGTTCATTTCTCATTTAGTCGAGATTAATTATTTAATTTGAAACCGGAACAGAATTTCCCGAGTCATTCTTGTCAACTCTTGAGGGGTAATTATAATACAGATTTAATGACTTAATTAACTTTTTCCAGGACAATTAGTCATACTTCATACTTGCTGCCTGCTTACTGTCTACTCACTCAGAAAAGGGTGAGAGGTTGGTGGGTCTGGTCGGCATTCTACAATTCGCTAATTCATGTTACCAAAACATGAAATAATTTTGTAGCTCACACTACAACAATACAATACAAGTAGCCTGGGTAGGTCTAGGCCATGGGAGCCAGCTGGAGCGCTTTGATACGGTGTCGAATGAATTGACATGACAGTTACATAATTGCCTGGCTTTGGCATTTTGCTTTGCTGTGCCTTGCTTAAGCTTTCGCTTTGCCTTCGAAGAATAAAGCAATAAACTAGCGGCGGTAGTTCTAATAAAACCAGTGGCCGTACTTTTTGTGTAATATGTAGGTGAGTTCAATGAGTCTTCTACGCTACTCTCACCTGAGATCTTCAGTTTGAGACCTTTTAAACAAAATGAATACATACTAAGTGTCGAACTACACAGAGGATTGTAGGGAAGGGAAGATTTCTTCAAAAGATAGTATCCATGCACTTGCACATATCCTGAGTAGGTCAAATATTTGATAACTTTTTGGAATGGTTCAGACTGGTGTTTGATGAGATATTTTGCCCTGCAGTTGTCCCATCAGTGCTCCCGCAAATCTATCATCTTCAATTTTAACTGAAGATGAGGGAAAGTTCTTTGAACATGAACACGTCAGAGATTGAGATGAACCACACGTTATAACGATCCTCCAGGTCTGACACAAATCTATAGAAGGGAAGCAAGTTATATGAGTAGGATGAAAGGATTGAGTATTTCAGTTTTATGAAATGTATGTTTTCTTCTAAGGTTTGTTGAGAATATATGAATTACGTCCTACTAAGGCGTCTCAAAGAAGATGAGTTTATGGAAAAATTTTGAATGAAGTCAACCTTCGTATTCCAGGAGCTGTCAAGTAATGTCTAACGTGGGTTAAGGTACCTTCTGCACTGCGTGACTGAGTGTGATTCACCTCCCGATCATGGTTACAAAAGATGCCAATTTTAACAAACTGTACTACCTTATTTATCAAGTACTCGTGGTTTAGTTAAAACTTCCAAGATTATATCCATAGAGCATACATGCCCTTATTTTACTACTAAATGTAATTAATCAAATTAGTCCGGCAGCTCCGGCTCGTTACAGGTTTGGTTTAATTTTTTTCAACACAAAAGTAAATTGAATTTATTCTGTCACCGTCTTCCAATACAAAGATTGCCCAGAGGACACAGG
>JAQFYE010006384.1:0-10857 GCA_034694305.1 Protaphorura glebata
GCTTCCTGCAGTTTGTCTTGCGATTTTTGACGCGTACCGGTTTGAAGGCGTGACCTTGGGTCTTCATCATAATTTTTGCACCAACATCCTTCTTGAAAACTCATTCATCTTGAAGACTCGCCTGACAGCTGTTCGTGACACTTTCAGACGCTTTTAAATTTCATTTTGAGATGGAAGGTACTAACTTTTATATTAAAATGTCAATCTTGCCAATAAAGTCTATTTTTACTCGATTTACGGGGATGCTAAAACTTTGGTGAAGAAATATTCTCAATTTTGTGATTTCTGCGGCTTTCGATACACAATACACAGTTGACAATGTTTGACCACCCACCAAAAAATAATTAAATTCCGTGACCATTTGACCTTTTTATGATCATCCGAAATGACAAACCTTCTCTGGAAAAGTTTTCACTGGTGTTTCAACTTCCGCGAATATTTTGGCCCACAAGACTGAATGCAAAAAATCTGCAAAAATTCTCACTTGTCCCAACCGGTCCAAGGATACTCCAGCAAAAAATTCAAAATTCTCCGACTCCAAGTTCGCGAGATATCGGCGTACGTAAACTGTCCTTTAACAACGCGCCACCCCTGTAATAATTGTTACTGTTGACTCCCCTGTACTTTTAATCTGAAATGCGTTCGCTTCGGATAGTGTAGACAGAGCCACCTGCCGGCATTTCGTAAGAGTTCCAAATAAACAAGTTCCCGCCGCAATTTCATTCCCAGATTCATTTGAGTGTTCCATTCGTCTGTTTTTTATTTGGTCAACAAATTGCTAAATTCACAAAAGTTGAAATTTAAGTATTCAAGTTCAACTGACCTAACAGACTGAAGGGATTGAACTCGAAGAACAAATAGTCCGAATGTTGACAACAGTTTTCTGAAATTATTGACCTGAATAAAAGAACTTAACTAAGCCGAAAAACATTTCTGCGAAGTAATTCAAAATAACAGAATTGACAACTCAAGTCATTGGCTGACATACATGCAAGGTGAAGACAGCGATTTGTTTTACGAAGCAGTACACATTGTTTCGAGACATGCATTAAATGAATAATTTCTTTGTATTTGTATCATATTACATATTTTTGACGTGTAGGTATAAACTCACAACACTTGGACTAAATTTCAAAAATATTATGGAGCACCAAAATACTAATTTCGGACCACCGAGGCCAAATTATTCCTCAGCAGGAGAGTTATTTGTACAAGAAGATTATGGCGGCTACAACTGTCAGTATAGGCATCGAGGAGGTCGATTTTCCGGGAGTTACAGCGGGCCCCACTATCCACAAGGTGGTTGGAGGTGGGGGCATGGACAACAATCAGCTGACAATTACCACAAAAAATTCTCTCACAGGTGTCCAAATGAAATGGTTGGAGGACATCATAGACAATTTCAGTCACCCCCACAATATTCCTCAACTCCAAGGAAGCCTTTTCATCATAATCGAAGCCGGGGTAATTTTCATCAGCAACGAAATCAAGGTCTTCGCTTTCATGGAACTGTAAGTCATGGAAAATCTTGTCCAGTCTTCCTTTTCACTTTACTACTCGCCTCGAGAGCTGATGAGCTGTAAAACAATAAAACGTCGTATGAAGATACATTTGTAAATCGATCCAGGTACCTGGATATGTATTCACTTATCCACTGTCGTTGTTTAATTACTGAACAAATGGATACATCAAAATTTTTTAAGATGTGGGGAAAATTATACGGAGTGTAAATGTTATTATCCACTGTAGTTTAAAGGTCACCTGATCGTCTTGTTTGCTGCCAACTCCAACTTAACTGGCCATGCCGCGGTGCTAGTACTCATACCTCGGTAATTACACTACACTGAAGCGTCAAACTAGACCCCGTCCTTGACGAAATTCTAAATTCGATTCTCGTTCCTTGTCCAGTGTAAGCGGACTCGATCGAGCGTCTGATGAGTAGGTATATAATGTGTTACTTATTGGGGTTTGATTGAAATAAGACAATAGTAATATTCCAAGGACCAATTGAATCAAAAGGCGAAATTGAAATTATGACCCTATCATCAGGAATTGGTAACAGAAGAGGAATCGCGACTTCCTCAATGGTCATGGTCACCAAATGCTTTCTATTACTATATTGGCGTAGTGTTAGAACTGATTAGTTATTGCGCTTTTGTTTCTTGTATAAGAAATTGAATCTACACTTCTCCAGTATAGAGGAGTCCAGAGAATGGTTAATTTCGAAGGGCGTGTTTTTTTTTGCATTCAGACATACAGAGTATGCAAATTGATTGTCTTATTAGGGATACACGTGATGTTAATATTTACACTTACAAATCCAAACAACCCAGAGCTTACAAGGAAATATAAGGCATATTCAAGCCTTGAAAACTTTAGCATGTTAGAGCATTCTGGGATTTTATTATCATTATTAGGGAAAAAAAACCGGGTTGACTTCAATTTCAATTTGATATCCAGTCAGTCCGACCTTTTTAAAGGCCAGGTGTGGTAATGGGAATCGTAATTAGAATTGGAATCGAAAAATAATCGGAATTATTATTGTAATCGGAATCGGAATCGAAATTCTAAAATAATCGGAATCGAAATTGGAATTCTAAAATAATCGGAATCGAAATGAAATAATTCAAAAATAATCGGAATCGGAATGAAATAATTTAAAAATAATCGGAATCGAAAAAAAAGAAAGATTAGCAGCCCTGACGAAATTCAAAATCAAAGCCAAGTAGAAAGTCTTTCGGCGCAATCAATTTACGGACAAAACCCTTGCAGCTTTTGTTTCAAAACCTGAGACTTTGAGATCGTCACGTGCCTAATTGAGAAATTTGCGATTTAGAGGGGTTGAAGTTGAAAATTCAGCGTACGTGTACATACACAGTCCTGAATTCACGGCCGGGTACTGCGGTTGATTCTCGACATTCAAGAATAATTTGTACACGCACACATTTGCACCTTGTGGTCGATTTTGTAATTAAATTTTCCTATTCTCTTGACAGGTTCAATCGGGTGGCGATGGTACCGAGAATATAGAGAACTGGATCAGTGCAAGAATGTGGGAAGATCCGTGGACACATTTGCTACCTTCAGCTGCTATACATAATCCTAAATTGTCTGAACAGGATGCCATTGGAAAAATGCTACATTCAGACCTAAATACTTCTGACATAACTAAGTATTACTCTGCCCTAGACACAAGTATTTTGAACACGGCCTCGAATTCTGCATCTAACAAAGCAAGCGAGCTGGACGACCCAGTTGCAATTGGAGTAGAAGATGTGATTTCCAAACCTGCCATCAAAATATCTGAGGCGCTGGAGTCTGATTCGGAAATTTGTGATGAGCAAAATCAAAACCATTCCTTCCTGAATACCTGAATCTGATTCTTAATTCGGACATTTGATATGTGTCAATCAAACTTATAACTTATTCATTCATGCTATATCAGATTGTTATAACACATTTGTTTGTATGAGAGTGAGATTGAGATGTCATTGTTGCGTCGTTTATGCAGTTTAACAGTAATTAAAAAATATGACTTACCTAATATGACAAATCCAAATAACCGTTTTCACTATTCAACTTACGGCACCACGCTTCAACAAGTGAAATAGGGGCTGCATAAGAATTTTGAGCTTAAACACAAACTACTAGTTTTGGACAGCCAAACGAAAGCAAACTTGACGATGCAGATGACCAAAAACACTCGACCCAATCAACTTTACAATAAGTTTTCATTTAAGTTAACTTATATTGATAAATTTGGTTGATATAACATAAATGTAACATTGGACTTAGATAAACTTATTTAAACAAATTTTGTGTTTTGGAAGAACCCTCGGATGATTACTGTACAAGTACCCAACAAAATATTTTAAGAGTAAAAATGTTTATACTCTAATAAATCCTACTTTACTCATTTTTTAACTTATTTCAAAGTCATTTTCGCAATTATTTACAAGACCATACTTGCTACGTAATCAATAAGATTCACAAGTGATCGACAGTTAAAATAATGGAAGACTGACCTTTTCATTCCTAGAACTGTACTTGGTTCAATCCACTGTCCAATCTATTAGAGATTTATTCTTCTGGCATCCACATTTTCCACATAATCCCAAGCTCAATAGCCCAGCCCGGCCCAATAGCTTCTCCCAAACCAAACAGGAAGACCGACCCTCACAAAAAGAACCAACCCATCTTGCACTTTATACGTTAAGTTGAATTAGCTATATTTTCATTCAACAATTTAAATTTCTCGCTCAACATCGTTCTCCGACCGGAACACGGTGATGGATTTTGACTGTTGGATACCCGACAAGGACTGAGATCATGCCCAAATCCAGCATCTTTCTTCATCTCTTTGGAGGACCTGCGAAATACAAAAGCGAGTAAGGAGTTATTCACTTTTAATACTAACTGCTCAGGCATTACTTTACACATTGTTCGCCCAACAGAGATGCATTCCAGTTTCAAGTGCTGCCATACAGTTTCGAACAATAACTCGAAATTTTTGATCATTTGACTAAACTTGGATGGGATTGGTCGACAGTTTCTATTTGATTCGATTCTTTATTAACGTGTTTTCCTGACGCATCCTGGTACATTTAAGCATACCTCTAACCGTAACCCCGGATACATTGAATGTGAATTCTTGACAGGTGCCGTGTCATGTGTCTACGCCAGGAACGTTACCGCATGGACAACTTAAATCCGAGATTGAATATATGTACATGTGTAATGGAATGAATGGATTGTCATTTACTGCATAGCTCACACAACATAAACATCAAAAATGAAGCGAAGAACTATGAACAATCCGAGTAGAATCTGACATATTTAACTATTCCCAGAACCTCAAGTTATAGGTGGTCAAATAATTAAGGCGAACATTGGAAATTTTCACATTGAATATGATATGATAACTCGAAATTACATGATTATTATCCTGTAAAAAATGGCGTCAATTAATTGCACAAAGCTTCACATGCGAGTGAAGTGTAATACAATCACTATCACATTATTGAACTGCTTCAAATCCAACTCGATAGGAAAATATTCGTAGTTCTAAATTGAATTAACAATCTGATGGTTGGAAATGGCGTGTCCAATTTGCATCGAATTTAATGTGGGAAATATAACTATTTATCACGCAAATTGCACACGTGGTTCAGCATGCGTAATGTTTGAGTTAAACAAAATAAACCCATGCAGGAGAGATAGAACAAGTCATGCCTTTCCTAGTTAAAAATTCTTACTCGTTACGCCCAAGCCAAGCGTTCGGTCGATGATTGTAATACAAAACTACAAAATAGACCATTCATTTCCTACAAAATGCATAACCTCACTTTCATGACTTAGGCTGTAGGGGGAACTAGGTTAGAAAGGTTAAATATTTTCGTATTCCGAAATGCTTCTAGACTTTTTTTCGGTCCCAATGTTGACAACAACGAAAGCTGATATTCTTGACAATAATAAAAGCAATCAAGTAAAACTAACTAGCCACGGAGTAAGTTATGCTGATCATCTTACTACTATACTACTTGGGGACTAGAAACTTTAAATCCGCTAGTTCTGCCGTTTGGAATGGAATCCGAATTCGACGAGGCCATAATCTTTCAAGATTCAGCTTCAGCTATGCTATCTACGACGTTATGATAATATGTGGTAACTGCCTCCAATTTACATTTTGACTTGGCTTTACCTAAAGTTCCTTCACGAACGTTATTTACGTGATATTCTAAAACATTCAGGCATAACAAGTAGTAAGATCTTATTGTCTGTCACACGGAAAC
The DNA here is from genome assembly GCA_034694305.1 of Protaphorura glebata. Classification (NCBI taxonomy): domain Eukaryota; kingdom Metazoa; phylum Arthropoda; class Collembola; order Poduromorpha; family Onychiuridae; genus Protaphorura; species Protaphorura glebata. Next base: position 5,793 of record JAQFYE010006384.1, read on the forward strand.
AGAAAAATCATCAAGCAGGGTGTATGGATGTATTTACAATCAAGCGGATTATCTCGTTGGAAATATCAGCTCAAATTTTCTAAATACATTTCAGTTCAGGCGGCGCGTTCGCGGGGAGTGCGATAATAGCTCCAGCCGATTTCTGCATGAAAACCTGGAAAAACGAACTTCCGCACCGCATTTGCACGTTGTCCCCGAATATTTTAAGATATCGATCGACAATTTCTGAGAAAGTCGTCTTTCCTAAAAAAAGATCTCATTTCACATGAAAATGCACAAATCCCGTAACAAATTGTTTTGAGAAAAAGCTGACCTGCTCAGGAATTATTGATCTATAATTTAAAATTTCCAGCAAGGACACAAAAATGTGGTGGCCAAGTTCGTTCTTCGAAATTTTGATGGCTTTAAGACAATGAAAACTCGGCTAAAAATGGTTGGAGTCACTTTTTTCTTCCCCCGAGCGAACGCGTAATGAGACTGACAAGGGTCGTGGGTCATCACCCGACACCAAATTTCCTTACTGCATTTGCATCTCTGGAGTGGGGTTTCGTGAAAGTTCGTCTGCACAAATGAAGTACTTTTTATTCGCCTATCTCCGAAAATAAGGGGAAAAATTCGTGAGACCCCCCCCCCCCGTGCTACATCAGATGCTGTTTCGAGTATTTTTAATTTCGCGTCAATGTTGAGAAGTACAGTGTGTCTAATATGTATTGTCTCCCCCCCCATACAGCAGGAACCACAATAGGTACAATCAAGTGCAATACCTCGCTGGAAAGATCAACTCAAGTAGGATCGCAGCGCGCGATGGAATTTAAAAAATGAGTTTTTCTCCGTTCTTCAGCCGGTTACTCAAGGTCTTCCGCTTAAAAAGCCGTGAAAACTTGAAACTCTAAAAAACCAACCTCGCCACTACATAACAAATGTTTTCTGAAAATTTTGAGCCATGGGTCGGCAAATTCTGAACAAGTCGATTTTGCTTCGAAAACTCGTGTGTTGACAGGAAAAATGAAATCTTGAGGTTAAAACGACTTCTTCAGAAATTGTCGACCCATGGCTCAAAATTTTCAGAAAACACTTGCGAAAGTGATGATGAAGTTGGTGTTTTGAGATTTACAAGATTTCACGGCTTTTCAGACGAAAGACCATGAAAAACCGGATGAAAAACGGAGAAAAACTCATTTTTTAAATTCTATATGGTGCCTAATTACGAAAAAATTATTTTGAATTTTTTTAAAATTTCCTGTAATGCGACTAATGGGTACTTCTCAACATTGACGTGAAATGAAAATCGACGGAAACAGCATCTGATTTACACATGATTTTTCATATTTCACAGGGAGGATCTCAGGAATATTTTGACCAAAAATTCGGAGATGGGCGAAAATAAAAGTACTTCATTTCCGCAGCCGAATTTTGACGAAAACCCACTTAGGTCAGGGGATGCCAATTGCCAATGCATTGAGAAAATTGGGTGTCGATGTCGGGTCTAGTTCTGGCAGGCATGTGATGATTCTCCCTTATCAGCTCAAATGGTATGTCTGAGTCTGAGATCCAAATAGAGTTGATCCTCGAACGAGGTAATGTATTCTACAGAACTATTTCGGTTCCTGTATTACAGCCCCTAAATACATAATATTACAAGCATCTATACATATGGTTAAATACTTATAGGTAACCTAGTAGACCTAATTCGCCTTTCTGTGTATTCTAATACATTTCCAAGATTTAATTCTGATCGTTTCGTTAGTCTTGTGTCTTACATGTTTCGAAGATAAGATCAAATAGAATGAGGATTTGTTCAGGGGATTTGTAAAAAACTTAATTTTGGGCTTCGTGCACTGATATACAAAAGTATCGTTTTTCTCAGTAACACAATATGCATTTCTAAGTTTGGGCCTCCAACCAGGCCTTACAACAGTCCAAACTTAAGCACAACATTTCAATATTATGATTCCAAATCTACATTTTGTTCGAAACAAATAATTACACAACCAGACAGCCAAGACTCGATTCGAATCCAGCACACCAGCCAATACTAATAGTTCGACCAGTGCAGACCGGACCCAAGAAGTCCAGCTTCCAACAGAAGTACCTAGTTAATCACATACCAGAACTACTATCCCACACTATCCAGGAATATTTTAAAACGTAAGTTACAATAAACATGGCTTGCTAAATAGGAGAGTGCAGAAATAATACAGTCAAGTCATAACGTTCTGGGAGTTTTTATTGATTCATGTTTTAATATAATTTGAAACTAAACGCACTTAAAATTACTGACGGCGTAAGTTGTGGCGGACGCCGAATCTCGTCATAAAAGTCATAATTTCATAATTTGCAACTGCGTCAAACACTGTTACCGTATTTATAGTATAGCCTTGCATATTTAGAGCATATAAGAGCTTAGCAGGGAATTCGGTCCTACTCTCCGCAGCAAATAAGATCCTACTAATTCCATTCAGTAGAAATATTCAAACAAGTAATGAGCGAATGAGCCTACCTTACTCGGACTAAACCTTCGGTTATACCTAATAATTTCGTGCAATGTTCACCGTTAAACTCTACTTCTCACAAATCGAAAGTGAACCATTAAATGCCAACCTTGTTCAAGTCTAATTCCATTCCAAGTGTGCAGCGGCGACTAATAAGAGTGCGTCAAATTTGCTCATTATGTCAACGGAATGAAATAATGAACACCAAAAATCAATCTAGAATTGCTTCTGAACCGCCTGAAAATTAAAATATTACTACAACACACTATTGGAATCACTCAACAAACTTGATCCTGGAGTTAATAGCGCAAAGGGATGATAGTGATTAATAAAGTTTGATCCGTGGACTAAAGTAAACTACTACATATCGAGAGCCCAACCAAATCCTACTGCTCCTAACGGCCTAACCGTGGAGTAATCATGAGCTGAAAAAGCAATGAATTTACAACGTAACTATAAGGTAATGTCATACTGCCCAGAGTTTGTCATTTTCATATTGGTGACACATTTTGCGAAATTCTCCTCAAGTTCTACTGTTTGGACAGTATGGCCTTACCTTATAGTTAGGTTGTCGATTTAATTCTTTTTCAGCTCATGATTACTCCTCGGTTAAACTGCTAGGAGCAGTAATTTGATTAGACATGCGTTTTTCAAACTTTCCTATACCTATTTATAGCTATTAGTTATAGATTTATAGAAGGCTTAAATTAATAGGACATGCTAAAGAGCTAATTTAATTTTTATTACGGTAGTGAATCATAGCCGTCGGTCCTGACGGTCGGGCCTTGAGTCGCTCCTCCTGCCGGTCTCCCTGATGGCAAGCTTTGAGCTACATCCGCTTGCTCCCTGATTTGACGGCGTCGTTTTTTGCTCCAAAGCTCATGACAGTCTTGCCAAGTTGGCAAATCCGGCGGCGGCATCTTCTCCGGATTCACACCTTTAAGCCACCTGCTTAACATAGCATCTTCAGCAGATATTCGTTTGTCCGGATCCATTTCCAGCATTTTGTCCAACCTTCGTAAAATCATTCAAACAATGTATTTGATTAGTTGACTAAAACCTACATGAATTTCGTTTTCAATCGGCTCCTCCTAAAATCACACTCAACACATAAAAACTGAAAACCTGGTCAAGAACAGTTCGACTACTTCGACTTTGTATTTCAGGCATCGTCAGGCGAGTCAGCGAACGCACAAACCGAGTCTCGAGACTATTTGAAGAAATAGAAACCAGTTCCGAATACAAACTGGGTTCTCTATGGCTCACCAACAATAATTCTAACCGCGTGGTATTTCAGTTTCAACTTTTGAATGCCGAAATTTTTTAATTATTAGAAACCCGTCCCGAATACAAACCGGGTCTGAAGGAGGCAAGTTTAATTAGTAATCCGGGTTCGTAATCGGTATTTTACTGTATACCGGTTCACCAACTTACAGTTCCAAAGCATTTGGAGGCATCAACACTAAATGCTCCTTGATAATTCTGCGATGTGTCCTTTTCTGTCGTATGGTTGGCCAAAGTGGTAAATTAATTACGTTTGGCCAAACCGCTGGAGTCGGACTTCCACAAACTCGTGAAATTGCTTCAAGCTGAGCCGCCTCTCCATTTGCTCTAAACATTGGCTCCTTCAAAAATAGTTCACCCAAAATACAACCGCAGCTCCATATATCAATCGCCGGGCCGTAACGCTCTTCACCCAAAAGTAGCTCAGGAGGACGATACCATAACGTTATCACTTTGTTTGTGTATGGGCGCTCCCTGTCCTTTGTGTAGAGTCGGGCTAATCCAAAATCAGCAAGTTTGATTTGTCCCCTGAAATAGTTTCACCAATAATTTTAATAATTCAGTTGATGTATGATACCCGGTCATCATTGGGTAGTTAGCTGACTTTAGGTAATACTGAGAACCACGAACTAAACACCAATCCGAATTCGAATTCGACGGATATAAATTGTTTTTAAGTCTAACTTACTTGTTATTCACGAGTATATTACTACACTTGATATCACGGTGAAGAAAATTCTTCCTGTGGCAATAGCTCAACCCATCTAGTAATTGCTTCATGATACTTGCATTGTGCTCCTCAGTGAAATTGACCATATTCGACTCCAACAATCCCATCAAGTCATGGTCCATAAATTCAAAAACCAGATAGAAACTTCCCCGGTCCTAGAACATGAAAAAAATGAATACCAATTACAGATTGCGGTTACACGACGCGACAATCAAAACTTTGAGAAAAATTCGACAGTGACAGGGAAGGCGGATTTAATTCGAATTCTTATGAATATGGTCACAATAGGTATTCGATTCTACGAAGCACCGCAAATTCTAATTCGGAAATGCAAAATGCTGAGATTGGTACAATAAGACAATTGTAGGTCAAGAAGTCATAAAACTATTCCGGCGATTGCGACGAAGCTACTAAGCTATTGAATACCATTCAATTTACTTACTGCAATATTATTTTAACTAGTTCACGTGCGATCGTTCTCGTATTAAGGACTCTCTAGTCAACAAACTAGCATGGACATTTACATGTATTTTTTCGGGTTCACCATTTCCATTCGATT
>JAQFYE010006385.1:0-10856 GCA_034694305.1 Protaphorura glebata
TGACGGTTTAGCGCTTAACCAGAGTTTTGCTTAACCAGAGTTTAGCTTAACCAGAGCTGGTGCAACCGGCCCTTATTGATTCAAAAACATGAGAAAAAATAATATTAATTTACGTACTCGAATACATGTTGGCAACCGGCTGTAAGTCCCAGTCGTAAGAACTTCCACAGCTGCAGGAATGTGAAAATTCGGAAGTCTTGCATGGACGAGAGTCTCACGAGCCATTCTGGAAAGAACATCGGCCGTCTCAATGAAAAGCATCGATTGCTTCTCTAGAAATCCCATGATATGCTGTAAAGTTAAAGTATTTATTTTACTAATGCAGTCCAGAGAGACGAAGATTTTTCATGACCCAATTTCACTCACAACAGATTTGTCCACTTTCGCAGCAGAGGATGCCCACTTCACAAGTGCTAATAGTCGAACCGCTAGGAGTCTTGTCTTGGCAGAAAAATTAAAAATTTCTTGTTTCCTTTCCATGTCTGTTTTTCTTGGGAGCCTGAAATTAATTTCACAATCAATTAATCAATTCAATTTGGTTATTGTACAATGCAAATGGCACAACAAAAGACTTACAACTCTGCCAAAATGCTTAACTCGTGGTATGTCCGTTGAACAATGAAGTCAACCAGCAGCGCCAAAGAAATGGAACCACTTGGTGGTTGCGAGAGTGCAACTTGTTGCTGCTGCTGCTGTTGTTGTTGCTGTTGTTGCTGCTGCTGTTGTTGCATTGACATTGGGGTCAATGGTGGTCTTTCTATGTGAGACATTAGTGGTCCCATACCTCCCGGACCAGGGGAAACTCCACCCATCCCCATTACAAACTCTCTCTTGACCATTGTATTCATCATCATTTTGCCTTAATTCGTGTCACACGTGTTCGTTCTTTCAATTTTTTAACAGGTCAAATTAAGTCGTCAGATCTCAGCGTTCAGTAGTTAATTCCTAGCTGAAAAATAAAGGAATCCAATCCAATCAAACAAAACTGAGTTTTTTTATTACCGGAAATTAACCCTGTCTCTGTCAACTGATCCACGATTGCCTTGTTGTATAGAATCCAAATAGAAGTCAGAAGCCCTCAGTTTTTCTATAAACACTAATTAACCTATCCAGTGACACTTTGACTTACGTAAACAAAATCAATGGCATAATTTCGTACTCGTACGGAGTACGGTTTACAAATTATAGGATTCTTAGAACTTTGTCAGTTTCTGTTAAAATTTTCAACCCGATGGTTAGCGCTACGCGCACTGATCAAATCGAAAAATCAGTCATTTGCATTAATTAAATTAACTAACTAAATTAACTATTTATTTTGGTAGAAACGTAAAAAGCCGGGGATCACGGTGAAGCAATGCTTAAAAAGGTTCACAGTTGGCCAACCCGGATGAATCAAAGTCGAAATAAAAAGTCAAAATGTCAAATCAAAAATTACAAATTTTGAACATACCAAATTGAAATTCCGAATAACACAAACTTATTCACTAAAAATTCCGGTAACACATGACAGAAGTCAAGTCCACGAACGGCACTCTAAGAATCTTCCAGTTAATATCAAATGCTACATGTTCATATTGAAAATTAAGCAGCGATTTTCAGTGAGCAATATTGAGTGTCGATTTTTAATTAGAATTAGTTAGTTATCGAGTTCTGAAAACATTTAGTGCCGTAAGAAGTTGGAAGGAGCCCAATCCAAACGATTCTGACAGCAGAGAAGCGAGAAATGAACTGAAGTGAAGGCAAGAAAGAGTCCCTTTAAAAAATAGCAGCAGAAAATGGGCGGATCTTTCATCTCAATTGGACCAAAAATTCAACGTGACCAAACCCGCGTTTTCACTCATGACCCGGACAATTTCAAAATTTGAATTCAATTCAGGCATCAAAATATTAGTGTCAAAAATTGAGAAATCCAAAATGCACGTTTTTTAAAATAAAAATAAAATAAGTTTGACAATTTGTCGAGGGAGTTGCAGTTGCAGTGTAGAGTGACAAGTATTAGTGAACAAGAAAGTAAGGTTAACCAGGTAAATCTGAATTCAAACCAAAATTTAATAACCATTAAATATTCTAAATTTTTTTAAAAATTAATAAATTGTTTTTCCCTCGAGACACCCCGAATGTGGGCCCTTACGCCTGGGTAGTTAAATTGTCATTGTTTTTTATATTTTATAAAAAAGAAATAAGGCTGTCCATTTATTGTTCAACCAGGCTGACCATCCGTCCCGGTTTTTCCGGGATCGTCCCGGTTTTGAAAGCCTGTATCGGCGCCTCGAACACGTCCCGGTTTTGAGAATTCTGTCCCGAAAATCCCGGTTTTTAGTACATATTGGCCAAAATATAGTGCAAGATTAAAAAAAATCTCGGCCCTTCGGGCCGATTATTAGTTCTATACTGCAACTTACAGTGAATTGTCCACTTTTTACTTTATGCTGAAGGAAACTTAAAGAGTGATGGTTCAAAAATGAATTCTGTGTAGATCGAATTGACTCAAAAATGAATTCTGTGTAGAGAGAATTGGCTCGAAAATGAATTCTGTGTAGATAAAATGACACTTTTTGGATGTCCCGGTTTTTGAATTTTCAAAAATGGTCAGCCTGTGTTCAACCGTGGCAGCCAGCACAATAAGGTTCAAAATGTCAATGTGACGTGATTGTTAGTGCTAATGAGAAAATATCAAAATTTTGAATCTGGTGGAAGGAATCAACGAACGTTAGTAACGCATAAATTCACATTTTATTTCAGGAATCCAATCGGGAGCTGCCAATTTTTGAAAGCCACGTGTGATACGATAGATACTGCAAGTGGCCAACAACGGCGAAGGTCTGCGAAGTCAACGGTTTAGTAACAGTATGGGGAGCACAGGATTGGGTTTCACGGAAAGTGGATTCGAGAGAAAATTGGCAGAATTGAATTCTTCGCAACAATCGATTCAAGGACTCTCCGCTTGGCTCATTCATCACAGGAAACATCATTCAACTATTGTCAAGATTTGGTACAAGGAATTTCTTAAAGGTAATTAAAATTAATTTTTGATTAAATCATGTTAATAATGTTGTACTAAATACTAAATTTAAATCCCGATACACGAATTACACAACTGCTTGTATGGTATGAGCTCTGAATTTCCAAATAGAATTCCTTCCTTTCAAATTTTTCAATGTAAGCAAAAAGTATGAATAATTTTACCACTGGGGCTCTGCAGAGTGTATTTGTTACTTTTTTAGCAATACTTCTGAAATGACATTCAAAATTGTCCTTCCATATTGTGTCTTGTGTCTATTTGCATTGTTGTGACCGTATTTCGGTAACTCATAGAATGAAGTGGCGTTTCAAATGTCAAGCACTATAATTGCCTTTCTGGAGTTTTTTCGAGTAAACTAGCTCACATACGATATAAGTTTCTGTAACTTTTAAGTATGTTTGAGTTCACATGCTCAGATTTCATTCAAGCTTAGGAGATACAAATTGTGTTTATATTAACAGCCCAGGAACACCGAAAACTCACATTCGTATACCTAGCAAATGACGTGATTCAAAACAGTCGGAAGAAGGGCGCTGAGTTTGGGAAAACATTTACTACGATTTTCAAGAAAGCATTTGAGCAAATGGCAAGGATTCCGGGAGATAAGACGAAGAAAAGTCTTCTCAGAATCTTGGGTATCTGGGAAGAAAGGGGAATTTATGAATCCAAACTAATTAAAGATTTTGTGCAATCATATCTGAAAGCGTGGGAAGACCTTCATGGTGGGGAAGAATTCGAAGATGAAATTGAAGCTCTTCAAAGAGGAGTCACTACGCCGACGGATCCCAATGCAGTTTCAAAGGATGAGCCAGATGAAAAAAAGAAACTCAGCGTACGAAAGTCAGGAGAATCAAACGCAGTTAAACCAGAAAGGAAGCGAAAAATTAGATCGAGAAAGGATGAGTTACAATCAGAACTTAGAAAACGAAGTTTGGACATCACAAATAGAGTCGACGAGTGGGAAACAGATGGTAACGTCCAATTCCAAGTGAAATTGTCCCCTTCACCTTTCACTGAGCCTCCAAGTGAGGAAGAACTAGTTCGAATGCTCAAGGTAACTTTACCAGATATCAGTTATAACTCGATTCCAATTAATTTTTACACATCCTTCGACTTATTCTTGGTTTTTGTTTAGAAGATTAATATTGGGCCTTCTAATTTTTGCCGTGAAATGAATAACCAGCGTTGGAGGCTAACCACAAACCTGTCGTGCACCAGTTTTGTTAAAACTGCATAAATTCATAAATCTATATTTTATTTCGAAATAGCTTAACCTATTAACGGTTTTCTGATAACCCCCACATTTTTCTGTAGCAGAATTATGTATAATTATGTATGTTTAGTTGTGGTAATGAGTGAGACCTGGAGTTTACTTTGTAGGACTGTAACATCAAAATTTGTGTTTTCGATAGGAAACAAGAAAGCTTTGATAAAAATTTCCAAAACCATTTTGAAAGTCTAATTAGTAGCTTGCCAAATGGGGAAGTGGATACTTGGCGCATATACTTGCGTTGAAATTATCAGAAATCTCTCAACCTTCAAGCTTTGGGAACAGTGCCACTCAGTAAGTGTTAATTTATTCTCTTTTTGCAATTATACAGGATCTTGAAAAAATGCCAAGCACGGATGCTGCAACAAGAGGGAAAATAGCTAGTCTGCCATCGGAAGTATCGGATGTTGCCGCAGTGGACGAGATCTGTATTGATTCAGATGTTTGTCGTGCACTTCAAATCAAAGTTGAGTCGGCGGCCGAGCTACTACATGACTACAACAATAAATTAGACGCGGAGCTGGATGAACGAAAAACAGCATCAATGAAACTACAAGATTTTCTCTATTCTCAGAAGGATTTGCTAACTCAAGCGGAGCACCGACTTGAGGTAGGATTTAGGATACTTTGCTTTGATACTCTACTGACAGGAATAAGACCTTCAGGCTTAATTTGAGATAACTTAATTTTTGAATTATTTAGGAACATCAAAATCATTCTCGTGTATTAGTCAAGAAGCTTGAAGAATTAAAGTCACACGTTCTCAGCATGCCCGACCTTTCCAAACTACCAAGTGTCACCGATGGTCTCGCCCCACTCCCATCTGCTGGTGATTTGTTTAATATGTAGTTTTAGTTTAAGTTAACTATATTATTTTCTAGACGTTCTCGAAGTTGTTTGCATGTAAATCAGAAATGTTGCGTGGCTAAATTCAAGTTCTAGCACTCATATTCTAGTTTTTGACAAGTGGGTTGTCAATAAATTTGTACCAAGTTGTGTAGATGTAAAAAATCCATACAGATTCTCACAAAATCTGTACACCGCTCCAGGGATCCGAACCTGGGAGTATGCATGCATATCTTGTGGAGAATTTTATTAATGATTTGTGAACGTACTGTGGCTATGGCCACTCGCAAGTCAAAATTCTTGAAAAGTTATTTTATTAGAAACTGTTTCGGAATGGGCAGTGGTTGTGTGGAGTGGAAAGGTTAACGTTTTGGAATGTCACATCACAACCAATTTGTATTTTAAGATAGTGGTTATGCAGTAAATCGAGTGCTGTTATTGAATGTTATAGTTATGAAAGAAATAGCAAATAATTTATTTTATCTTCACTCCTGCAAGGAGTATGCGACATTGAATTAATAAATACGAATGAGAAACGAGTGACACTATCAGCGTTTGGATGATTTCGGAGCTTAATGTAAGTACGGCAGCTGGAATGTTGTGGAGGGTCCTGAAACTTTATACTACAAATCCATAACATTCTGCAATTGACAACTGGTTGCTTGTCATACGCCGGTGAAATCGAACTTTCCTCTGGACAGAAATTCAGCGACTGACGTTAGTTTGTCGTGTCGGCTACGATCGGTACACGACACCATAGCTGTTTAAAATTAATGTGACCAGATAGAATTTTATGGCTGTTGGATACACATTTATTCAGCACAGTAGAGTAGAAATATGGTAGCCACTTTACGTACACTTTTAATCAAAATAAAATTTAATGGTAAAACAAAATTTAATTTCAATTCCAAGGGCACATTCTATTACGGAATTTCCCTACATTCTATTACATTTACAAATTACAGAATAGAACTCTTAAGTGGCGAATGCAATAAGTAGTAATTCTTCTACCACTATTGTGCTGCAGGCGTGGCAGCAATCATCTGCTCGCAAATACCTGCTGCAATATTTCTGGAATAATATTTTAACACTGTTCGCATGGGCTTTGCAATTGTTTCTACAAATTAGCGCCAGACACTACTTTGCAGAGATGATTTGCAGACGATTCCTGCTATGGATTGACTTTAGAATTCCGGGTGTTCTCAGACACTTTCAAAACAATTTTTGTAAAGGAGGAAGAGAGACATATTTTTCCTATAAACTGATAACGCGGTTTTCAATTTTTCCAGGAGGATGTCTGTCGTTTGACTAGATTTCTTAGGATAAACTAAATTCTTAATTATTCTGTAAACACACATCACATATTCACATGCACACTGATATGAGATCACTGAAAATGTTCAGAACTCAATTAATTACATGCTGGAGAAATGTACGAACACGAGCATGAGAATTGAGAACCTACTCCGTAAACAGGACCGGAGGGTGTGAATTGAAAGCAGCAAACAAAATTTAGCTTTAAATTAGGTTTTCTTAATCCATTCCGCTTGGTCAGCTTCTTTGAGACGTTTGCTAAGGAATGAGATTTGCTTCGTCAAAAGTTGCATGTCTCTCTCTGTCTTCATATCAATTGTTGTTTTATCCGTGGATTGTTCCAAAGATGAAATTCTATTTTCCAAACGGCTAACTTTCTCTCTGATCAAGTTGTCCGAAACAAAATTCTCCGTAGGTTTTGGTTTAACTGTAAATAAATATGAAACTATGTGAGATTCCGAATGGGCACTGATGTAGTGTTGTTTCAGTTCCACATGGAACTGAGCTCCTAATTTCAGTTCCAGTTCTTGGAACTATACTAGAACTGCTATTAAGTTGGAACTAGAACTAGAATGATGATATTCTGGAATAAAAGTTCGTGTTTTTCAATTTTGAGGTCACATTCAGTTTTCTTAACTTGTTATATTACAATCCTCGTTACATAGATTGGTAAATGGGTATTCCAAAATGTGATGTGAATGAGCCAAAAGGAGAGCTGATTTTGCTGAATTGAATATCGAGGGCGGGGATTCAAGTGAACCAAAATTTCAGATGTTATTTTGAAAACGAAAATTTCAAAAATAAAATTATGAATAACATGAGCTTAAACTTCATAACTTTCAGCTTACTATTTTGATGTGGACGATATATATGTATTTCCAATTTTGTACGACATTGCGGAACTAATGACCAAGGGATAAGTTTCCCATCGTAATAAAATTTGATAACAGAATCACTTGGTAATTGGAATTGTGTAATGAGATCATTTCTATCTTTTGGTGGTTCGGAAAGTGGTAGGATTTTCGAAATTCCATCTTCGAATACATCCAAATCACAACGAACAAGTCGAATAGGAGCGTCGCTCATTTTCTAATTTTCTTTTTAACTTGCTCGATTTTGAAAATTAACTTTTCGTTTAATCTGCGAGGATCCGATTTTTGTCTCAACAAATCTAGATCAACTGTAATCCAACTTTCGGAACTTCAAACATACAGAAACCAGAATTTTAAAAACTCAGCTGTCAGGAAGAACTGCTACTCGTTTGTTTGGTTTAATTTTGTATTCTTTTCATCTGAACCACATGGCGCAGCAGCATTCACAATCAATCTCGTTCTATGTCCGGAAAAATAACACATACACACGAGTACATGTGCGATCGAAAGGGCTATGGGAGAATTTTCGACTATTGATGACTTTTTAGAAAATGTTGAAGAATCATGTTACCTACTACATAGTCAGTAGACAATACATAGTCATAGTCAATGTCAATAAAATAGTCTACAAATTATCCAATCTTTATTACCTACTTATATGTACATATAATTCAAGTTACAAAAACAAGATTTTCTTAAAAAGAACAACGCGATCATTCGGAAAACAGTGCTTTCCAAATGTATACCATTTGTGCTGATAGGACCCATATTTTCGCCTTATTAAAATTTTTGTACACAATTTTTAACCAATTTGCTTTCAGCATCAAATTTTTTCGCATTATAAATATTTCCACTCCAAGCCGTGGAAGTTAGATTTTCTTGATCGACTGCATGGAGATCTCAGTTACAAATTCAAGAGTTCTGACTGAAGTCGTATAAAGTTATATTCCCGCATAACATTTTTTTTTAAATTTTATCTGGATGTAATTATGTAGTAGGACGTAGGAGAATAAAATGTAGAGCTCACTTTGTGCGATACTTTTAAAGGTAATTAACAATAGAATTTCTTGTACGCGTGCGGAAAAACAGAACTAGATGACACCCAGTCACTGGATTTTTATTTGTGACAATAAAAACTATATTTTAGTGTTTCTTAAGTTTTATTTTGACTTATTTGTTTCCCAGATTGGTCACTTCTCAATTACACCTAATGACTGAAACAGGATTATTTGAGTGCAGGATTTCTAGTTTTTGGGTGGTGTCAGGCCTATAATCTTTTCGCAAAGCTCTGGTTGAGAATTAATTCAGTTCGAAGTAAATTACGTAAATGAATCCGAAATAAAGTTCAGCAGACTCATATTTTCTTGAAAGCGTATCACCAGGTCCACACTAATGCTAGTTTATCATAATCCCGGAATTTAAGAAAGCATTAACATTCCTTGTGCTTTCCCTTTATATACCGGTAGACAAGAACAGGGCCGGACTGGCTCAAAATGGCGCATGTGGCAACATAACGTTAGGGCGCTAAAGTGATATTAATATTACTAGGATTTATGTCATCCCGTCCCTGGCTGCCACAGAAGGGCGTCCGAGCAATTTAAACCTATAATAGCCAATGAATATATTTTACCTCTGTAAACATCTTATCGAATGTTTTCAGCGAAGTGTTTGTTATTTAAAACAAAACATACCGTCTAAAAATAAGTGGTAGTGGTTTTGGAAAGAAACTAAATTATCTAACAAAATCTTAATACTATTTTGTAACACAATGACAACGCATGAAAAACAACCAAACAGCAAAATCGAAGTTTATCATTATTGCAAAATGTTTTCAGCGAATCCTTTACATTAATTCAGTATCTCTGCCGGGTTAGAAAAAAACAGAATCAAATATATTACGGAGGTTTCCCCAAAAGATCGACATCAAAATATTTTAACTACATTCTGTTGCTACTCAACCCAAAATATTATCGTCCCGACCGTCTCAATTTATCCCCTAACCCTTTTGTTACATTTCTAAAGAAACCAGCATCAAAACATTTTAATTGCATTCTCCAAACTATTTACACCCCTGCCCCCTCAGTCCATCCCTTAACCGTTTAAATTAACATCAAAACATTTTAATTACACCTTGTTGCCAAGCAACCCCAAAATATTTACATTCCATTTACATTTGCAAATTTCGGCAAATATTCAACATCGAAACAATTTAATTACATTGTGTTTCTAAGAAACTCCAGCATATAACAACATCAGCTGTACACCACCCGGTAGTGAGTTCTCAAAATCTCAGGTTCAAGAAATTACTTTTGAACCACCCTGTAAGGTCTAATTTATGAACCACCCCAATGTAAAGTATATTTCCAAACCTCCTACAGCGCATTAGTGAATTTCCTTGTCAAATCTCATTTTTTACAAATAAAAACCTCTTTTGAACCACCCTATAAGGTCTAATTTATGAACTACCCTGCTGTAGAGTGCATTTCCTAACCTCCTACAGCGTTTTAGTAAATTTCCAGGTCAAATCTCGGTTTTTAAAAAAACTTTTTTTGTACCACCCTGTAGGCCTAATTTATGAGCCACCTTGTAAAGTGCATTTCCTAACCTCTTGCAGTGTGTTAGTGAATATTTAATTTTCAATTTTTGTCTTTTACAAATTTGCAGGCAAAACCTTGAGATACGGAGTTGTTGGGGTCAACAAACTCATTCGCCCTTCCGTCGACCCGAAAATTCAGTCACGCATGCGCACACGGGTTAACATAAAATAACTTCACTTCGAAGTGAAGGTTTTTTCTTAATTTACCAGCAATTTAAAAGTAGCTTTCTGATTGATTTTTAGAAGGCAAAATCAAAATTAGAGTTGAGCGGAAATGTATGATATGGTGGTCCATTTTGACATATTTGGGCACGAAATAAATGTTTTTTTGAAATTTCGAAATGACGGATTTTTTTTTCAGAAAAACCCACGTAATAGGTTCTATCCGAATTTTTTGTGATTTTTTGAGACAATATTTAAAAATTTGAGTTGAGAGGATCGAAGTATATCAAAACTTGGCGTATAGATTTGGAGATTTCTAGGAAACTATATATCACTCAGTTCTGTCTTATTTTTCTCCTGAAGAAGGGAGCGATGGTTTCCCGAAAGCTTGAGATTAAAGAATCTTTTCTCAAAATGTCTACCGATAAATCCATTCAAAACCAAAACAAACTATATTAGCTCGATTGAATTAATAGACACAAGTGGGGTCAAGTCGAATATGAGGTCTCCAAAATTTCGGTTCTAGTGGTAACGGACAGACGGCAGACGACAGACAAAACGGAATAAAGTAGAACATGAGATAGGCCAGCTTGCTGCGGGTTACCACTTGTCACAAACAAAACATCCTGTCACAGACAGACAGACAAAACGGAATTTTCTCGAAGAGGACGTTCGCCAGGTTGCTACGGGTTACCGCTTGTCACAAACATCCTGTCACAGACAGACAGACAAAACGGAATTTTCTCGAATAGGACGTTCGTCAGGTTGCTACGG
>JAQFYE010006386.1:0-10856 GCA_034694305.1 Protaphorura glebata
AGAATCATCGTACAAAAGTCAACATTTACACTCCAAATCTAAGTTATCAGCCTCCGGACGGTACCTCCAACAAATACGAGAAAGAACTGGAACTTGTTGGGATATTAGGATATGGTTGTCCACCACTACCAGCCTAACTCAATATTGAACACCCTGTACCAAATAAATAGTTAGCAGGGGATGATTTCCGTCAAATGGTGTTTTACCTACAACTAGGGATACAAAATTATGTTTTAGCAAATTTTCACATTGCACACATTCCAATAAATGAGTATTATTTTAAAAAATATGCGTCCACAAACAGTAATTGATCTTCATTTTATTAATAAATGCAGGGTATTTATAGTGGTCAAACGGTTAGACATTTCGGGGTAGGACTTTCACAAACACTGTTCAGGATCACAAGGTCTACAACATAAAAAATCAACTTCCAACGCCGTACATTTTTCCATAGTGTGTTCATTTGGTTCGATTCTGGTTAGCAATGTAAGAGTTGACGGAAATAGCAGTAATGTTTATTATAACTATGATGTCACTTTCAATTCACTCACTTACATAAGTTTTTATACTCGTGCCCGCCGCACCCTTATAATACAACAAAAACTAGAATTTTGTGTAGTCTAATTTTTCCATGGTTGGAAGTCACGTCTAGACATAAAGTAACCTCATCCTTCGTATAAAAATTCATTTGCATACCAATAATCAGCAACTATTGGAATCTTGTCAATTTATTCTCATTTTCTTCTCAACTGTGAGATTAAATGATAATGCGTCTTATCGTTATGCCTTTAATAGTGCTTTGACGTACAAACTGAGCACTCGTGAAAAAATAAAATCACATTTACATTATAAATATAACTTCGCATTTAGAATGAAGATCCGTCTGTTCTTGTCTCCTATATGGTTTATATTATGTGATTTTGTATCAGCGGATTATCCCCCCTTAACTCCAAAAGATAATGCCGCGATTAAAATGGTAAAAGTTTATAAATATTATATTAATGTAAATATTAATATTGTTATTATTAAAATCTCATGTTTATTCTCATAGTTCCGTCCAGAAGTTGAGGATATTTTGCCACATGATTGGATGAAAGAGGATTGGTATTTACTCCGTTGGATTAAAAGTATGACAAAATACACAATCAAAATTAATCGTCTTACATAATAAATTTCATTTGATTTTTAGCCAAAAAATATGACTTGGAAGGAGCAAAAGAGTTATTGGAAAAGGTTGGCAAGTTTTCTAACGACTTTAGTAGATGGAATAATTAGCGAACTAGATATTATATGTTCTGGTCTTTTCAACGACTCGTGTAACGTTTCTTTCTTTATTTTCACTTTACGTATTTAACTTTTCTGCACTGGTGGTTGGTAGAAACAACAGTTAGCTATTAATGAACTCGAACATCAATCTTGTGCACTTTAGAATATTCAGTGGCGAAATAAAAATAACATTGACAACCTCACGTATGATCCAATGTCCAATTATGCCAAAGTTTTTCCAAGTGTTTGGCCTGGAGTGGACAATGAAGGACGACCAGGTAAATCCATCAACCTTAAATAGTGTAATCGTTAATAAAACTGTTTTTGACTGACGAATGAATGATGAAAAAAATTCTTAAAATTGTTATTGTTGCCTTCACAGTGGTGATCAGTGACTGGAGCAATGATTTTCGTAAAGTTGTTGTGACCGGAAAAAGGAAGGAATTCTCGGCATATTTAGCCACAAACATTGAAATCGTGGAAAGGAAAATGAGGGAATTGAACAGTACTCAATGGATTGGGATTTATGACATTAATACATTTTCAACCCGGACACATCTCTGTGTACAATGTAAGAAATTGTGAATAAACATTTGAATAAACCTAATCCATCCAAAATTTTAATGGATTAATTTTAATTTTGCACTTATTTGTATAGGTTTACCACTTTATTTGGACTATGCCGTAATCGAAGAATCGTATTACCCCTTATCACTCAAGGAGTGTATTATCATCAATGGTAAGTCTGGACTTATATTTTATTTGTCCATTCAAAACCAATGATTCAAACGTCCTAACTTAAAATTTTAGCTCCAAGGATTTTCCAAAGCGTCCTTAGGCTCGTAGCGCCCGTTATAGGGGATACCATTAACAGAATCACTACTCTTGGAGTCAACAAAGCTGAATGGACACGATATATTTTGGAACGGATCCCAGCTGATCAAATACCAGTCAAATACGGCGGAACACAATGATCGACATCAAACTCAATTTTGAACTTTACATTCGTAATGTGAAATGTACAAATAATTAACATTCTATATGGAATGTTTTAGTTTTCAGGAAATGAATGTGAGGAAAATTTGCTTTATCAAAACTTTGCCTTCCAATTGAAGGATGGCAACAGACAGAGAATACCGCCAATAAACTTTTACAGAACGGGCAATTGGTTAAATATTTCTTGGCATTCGGGCTAACAAAAAAACATCAAAGTTATAATCCTTGTGCGGAGGAGTATACACTGTGTCTCAAAAATATTTGGGTCACTTTCACTTCCTCGTGTGACAAAATTTTAAACTCAATAATCCTTAAGTTCCGGTTGTTCGAACTTTGAATTATGTTGAAATGAGACCTGTTAAATCGCCTTTAAGGGTCACTCAAAGTGTAAAAATTTTGATGCTAGTTTCTCAATGTTACAGGGTGCGCCAAGGAACTCGAAATTTAAGTTTCCAATAAGTGCTGTTCAAAGATAGATTAATAAAAGAAGGATCAGTAAAAACGTATTCCGGGAAGTCCGACATAATATACGCCGACTACTAAGTCAACGAAAAAAAAAATCCGGTAAAAATTCGATGCCTTAGTACAAAAATTATCCCGGGTTCTAAATGCCCACCGAAACTGCAATTAACTGGGTAAGAAAATGTCGAATGTCGTACAGTACTTCGTAGCGCCAACTCTAGTGACGAAATGAGGGAAATCCGAATATAAACAGCCAACCATACCCCCTTTGGAACAAAAAAGTCGGAGACCCATTTTTTTTTACGACTTTGTGGAGATTTTTGGGAGACTCGGTTAGGAACCCGTCGATCAAATCTTTCGGACGGACGAGTCACAAATTGAATTGCACTCAAAACGGAAGAGACAGTTGACTAGGTTTGGCTGCAGCGAGAAGAATGAAATTCCGGGCAATTACTCGCCAAAACTTCTGATCGAGATAACGCTGGCAGAAGGCATCTAAAGACATTTTGAAGCTTGCTTTTTGGGTCCGCAGTTTCCGTGCATCGATATATCTCTTGAAATTTACAAAAGGGTGCTATAGATTGAACGACATTTGTGACTACCATTTTGACCAGAGTCGGTTCCAGGTTAGGCAAAGACCCAGGTTTGGTCGAAATATGAATTTATTCGACAGAAATCTAGTCCGAAAGGGACGGGAAATTCCCAACCAAAATCCATTTTTCTCAAACAGGGAATTCAAGCGACGTCACGTGTCATATTGAATTCCACCATTTACACACGTCATAAACATCACGTTTATCCCTAATAAGACAATCAACTCGCATACTCTGTACGTTTGAACGCAGGGGCTAGCACTCTAATAGAAAAACAAACAAAAGTCGATTTAACCACAACGAGATTGGTTTGCTGGTAGTAGTTGGGGCACAATTAAAAAGTCGTCGCACATTGTCCCGTTCCTTCGTCAACAATGTCGTTTCGTGACTTTAGAATTTACGATTTTTGTACGGAAAAAATGATTTTGATTTCACGGGAAGATTAAAGTTAATTAATGTTTATAATTGTGTTTGCTTCATGTTCGAACTTGAGTGGACAGATGCACTTTCTACCGGTATAATCAAGCTGCTAAATCTCAATCGAGAATGACGGAAGGTCAAAGTTCGGCCCCTCAAAATCACGCAACCGTATAGTTAGTTTGACGACTTTAGATTTTTTTTGGGATTTGGTTAAGTTTGTGAAATTTTTAAAGTATTAAATTTTTTAAATAATTAGATTAACGTTACTTTTGATAACATATGAACGCGTCAAACACTTCCACATTAAAGATAAAATTTTCATTCGGCCACAAGTGATCTATTAGATAATCTCTACCGGTAGGTTCACGAACAAGCTGCGAGTAGTTATTTTTCAGAATTAAATTGGATAATTTAACTGCATTCGAGAACCGGTTTAGTAGATTAATGTTGAAATCGCCAATATAAATACACTTGGAAGTTTGAGCGATGTTAAAAATTGCATCTAAAACCCGCCCATAGTCTGTTAGGTTCAGTTTGTTCAGCTTGTATATGCATGCGCAATAGTAGTGACCAAAGTTACCCGAATTTGCCTTAACAGCGATGTATTCCGCGCGATTGTAGATGGCTTGTAAATAATAAGTTCTAGCACCGACAACAGACAAACACGATTCAGGAACAATCAATACAATACTTCCTCTCTGAACCGGATGGTCAGAATGCAAAACGTTACAGCCATTGATCACTGCAACTACATAATCACAAGGAAACCAAGTTTCAACAATTGCGCAGATTCATAAATAAACCAAAATACGTATATATAAGTAAGCTAATTTCTAATTAAATCAGATAATTGGAAACCGCAGAGACGGAAAAGAGTCAAAGAACCAAAGAAATTGACAAAAAGAAATCCGGGACCATTTGTCGTAAACTACGAGAAGATGCTGTGCTCAAGAAGGCCGCTTCTCACCATTGGACATTTAATATATTTTGAAAGAAAGTGCCGTTAACTTCGTCTGTTACCACTGCTTTGTATTTGGTACGAAATATATTCTATTGTTTTTAAAAAACTTGATGCAGTACGAAAGCACAAATGCGAGAGCCATTTGTAATGCATTTGTGTTGACTAAGAAAAATGGTTGCCAAGTCAAGGTTCTACAGGTCATGGCTATTCCTTTTTAGAGGATCAATGGAGTCATTGCAGATTAAGTCCGATACCCGTAGCACAGGGACAGGTACAACGTATTGACCTCATTAGTGGGTGTTGCCTTGAAATAACTAATAAATTTTCCATCCAGGTTAAAGAGATCGCTAAACAATAGAATAAAACGATTGTATTGCAGAGGTTAACGGAAACTTTGTAGTTAGGCTAATTTTCTAAATATTTATAAAAAAAACCAATTACCCCACTGTGCATCGAATCGAAACTCATGGTTAGGCCGGTCGAAAGTGTTGACCCGTATTATTATAAACATTTACCGGTATTCAAGTCCCCTTGAATAATTAATGTTATTAATTTGGTTTCGGAGTTTGTTTGTTGCCGGTCAGGTCGTGGTGAACTTGTAATTATTGTGAAATTAACTTTGAGAGTAGAATGAGTGTAAACTCGTTTACTTAGGCTTGTATAATCGCTTGTGTCTAATTCATTCTACATACCATATTTATTATTCCCCATACTTCATTCTGCCTAAATTACTGTACATGAAAGTTTGTTTGCGGAACATGTCTAAGTCTCCCACAGTGAAATCGAACCGCACGGAGTATGTCTACTTCAGTGTACACAGCATATAAGATAGAGGTGATCATGTCGAAAACATGACTGATTGGTCACAAGGGACTCGACCCGAGAAATATTAGACACAGTTTCTACATAAACTTATTCACTTATTTAAGGTTTTCTACCCGTGCCCGCCGCACCCTTATAATACAAAAACTAGAATTTTGAATAATCTAAACTTTCCGAGGTTTAATGGCCAAGTCTAGACGTAAGGTTACCTCATCTTGTGTGCATAAAAATGCACATGCAACTATTAATCTTGCAATCTTGTCAATTTATTCAAGTTTGCTACTCAACTGTGAGATTAAATTATATTGTCTCCTGTACTTATTCTTTCATAGTACTTTGAAGTCCAAACCGTGTACTTGTGAAAAATAAAATCATATTGACTTAGTATAAATATAACTTCCTATTTAAAATGAAGATCCGTTTGGTCTTGGCTGCTACATCGTTCTTGTTGTTTAATTTTGTATCAGCGTATCCGCCCTTTACTCCAAAAGACATAGCCGCCATTAAAATGGTAACATTTTATAATTATAAATATTAATAGGTATTGTTATTAATAAAATGTCATCTTTATTTTCATAGTTCCGTCCAGAAGTTGAGCATTTTTTGCCACATGATTGGATGAAAGAGGATTGGTATTTACTCCGTTGGATTAAAAGTAAGATAATACAGGGTGTCCCAAAAGAATATACCGGGTTTCAAAAATTCACTGTTTTGAAAATATTGACTAAAAATTCAGAAAAGAATTTTTATTAAAATTTTGAAAGGAATTGTTTTTTTTGCAATTTTTACATTTTTCGATTAGTGAAAGGTGTTCTCGCAATAATGGTCTTTGCCCTACCACCGCTTAATAATGTTATTAGCATAGGCCATTTCCATTGCTTGAAACCGAATTCTACGCATCTGCTCGTCGATATTTCTTTTCATGTTTCGCAATTCATTTCAAAAATTCGAAAAATAATTTTGGAAATTTTAAAAATAATTTTCGAGATTTCAAAAATCATTTTGAAATTTTGAAAGAAATTCAGAAATTTCAAAAATAATTTTGAATTTTTCAAAAAAAAATTCAACTTTTATATAATAGCTTTCAAAATTTCAAAAAATGTTTTTAAAATTTTGAAAATTATTTTTGAAGCTGTGGAGATCTCGAAAAGACTTGGAAGAAAATATTGACGGGCAGGTGCGTGGAATTCGATTTCAAATAATCGAGATGTCCAATGCCAATGACGTTATTAGGCGGTGGGAGAGCAAAAATTAGAAAGGCCGTTATAGCGAGAAAACCTTTCACTAATCGAAAAATGTAAAAATTGTAAAAAAAACAAGTCCTTTCAAAATTTCAATAAAAAAATTTTTTCTGAATTTTTAGTCAATATTTTTGAAACAGTGAATTTTTGAAACCCGGTATATTCTTTTGGGACACCCCGTATACACAATCAAAATTAATCGTCATGCATAATAAATTTCATTTCATTACTAGCCAAAAAATATGACTTGGAAAGAGCAAAGGAGTTATTGGAAAAGGTTGGCAAGTTTTCTAAATATTTTAGTGGACGGAAAAAGTAATGATCTTGTGCACTTTAGAATATTCAGTGGCGAAATAAAAATAACATTGACAACCTCACGTATGATCCAATGTCCAATTATGCCAAAGTCTTTCCAAGTGTTTGGCCTGGAGTGGATAATGAAGGACGACCAGGTAATACCTCAACGTTAAATAGTGTAATCGTTAATAAAACTGTTTTTGACTAACAAATGAATGATGAAAAAATTCTTAATAAAAAATAATAAGATTGTTACTGTTGCATTGACAGTAGTGATCAGTGACTGGAGTGGTGATTTTCGTAAAGTTGTTGTCACCGGAAAAAGGAAGGAATTCTCGGCATATTTAGCTACACACATTGAAATCGTGGAAAGAAAAATGAGAGATTTGAACAGTACTCAATGGATCGGGATTTATGATTTTGATAAATTTTCGGCCCGGACACATCTCTGTGTTCAATGTAAGAAATTGTATGAACGCAATCCACTAGAAATGATTCAGGTCAATCTGGAATTTTAATTCATTAATTTTAGATTTACACTTATTTGTATAGGTTTACCGGTTTATTTGGACCTTGCCGTAACCGAAGAAACGTATTACCCCTTAGCACTTAAGGAGTGTATTGTCATCAATGGTATGTCTGGACACTTATATCCTTTGTCCATTCAAAACAATGATTCAAACGTTCCGTTAAAATTCAAGCTCCAAGGATTTTCCAAGCCGTACTTCGACTCGCAGCGCCCGCTCTAGGGGATACCATTAACAGAATCACTACTCTTGGAGTCAACAAAGCTGAATGGACACGATATATTTTAGAACAGATTCCAGCTGACCAAATACCAGTCAAATACGGCGGAACACAGTGATCTTCTTAAAACTCAATCTTTAACTTCAAAATCATGATGTGAAATATACAAATATTTAGTATATTATGTAATGGTTCAGTTGTCACGAAATGAGTGAGAAAAACCATTATTAAAAACTCTGCCTTCAAATTGAAGGTTGCCAACGGACACTGAAAACTGCCGACAAAACTTTTCCAGAAGAGGCAAACGGTTAAATATTTTTTGGCATATCGGTTACTGTCTCACGTTGTCCAGAATATGAACATCCAAGCTAATTGTCTTCCATTTCCTAAGACACCATTGTTTCATCCTAAGACCTTCATCCTAAGACCTTCATCCTAAGACACAATTGTTTCGTCAGGCTCCGTTTTAGTTTCCGGATAGGTGCAATTATTGTGCACAATGGGATGATATCCGAGTGGCCCCGATCATTGTGGTCTTTACTCACCATGAATGATAACCGGTTACGTTATCGTTTGTAAAATCAGAGTCCAAAACTTCAATTATGTGTTGACGTCAATTTTGTTTGAATGAGCGAATAAAATGGGATGTCGTTCACTAGTCCATCCGACCTCCAAATTCAAAAATCTTGCAAAATCCGAATGTTTTACGTGCAGAATTTGCGCCAAATTTGCATGAAACCATCTGTAATACACAAGAATGCCCATCGTATGGCCTCACGAGGCTATCGAGGCCATTGCATGGCGAGAATGGAAAATATGATAAGTAGCGGTATTTTATTTTAGCAACAAAAAGTGGTATTCTAATTTTCTAATAAAATACAATTCATCCATAAATGCAACTTCAATTCAAGTGCTGGAAAATAGAGTATAGAATTTATTCAATCCCAAATGACAAACAAAAGATTTGTTCTACAACAATTGGACTGAAAATTATTAAAGGCGGACAGAACGCTTTGACTGCTTTGGAGTGTATAAATGAATAATTTATTTCTAATAATTTGCTTCTAATAAAATTCTAGTACACAGTGCACGGTACAATCAGATCAGGTCTATTGTCTTGTCTCAAAACTACTCTAATATTTTTCTCTAAATAAACAGAAGATATACGATATACTGAAAGATTGACCACAATTAAATCCAGTTTTGTTCTAAATTAGCGTTTTCCGTTAAAATATATTCCATGAGCACGTCGGCCAGATTGGAATGATTGAAGGTTGAATGGTTTGGAGTTCTCGTTGTTCGACTCAAGATTGGCCAGTAAGGTATCTGGCTCAACGTTGTTTTGTTCGTCTGGAACTGGTGACCCTGACCCATTTGTGACGAATACACTCATCAGGACCACCAAGAGGGCCAATAAGTACACCTGGTTTCAAATTCATGATTTCTTACAAATTTCTAAATCTCTTTATGAGGATAACTCTAAAAATTTTGGCGATTATCAGTATCTTTACTTTCTAATTAAACATTAAACCTTACCAGAGTCTTCATTTTAGTGAATGTGATGTGGTGTTGTGGATTTTCTGGTAAGATATTTTGTAATGCGATGAGCAAGCTTGATATTTTCTGTTAGGCACAATCAAAAGGCGACTTCCACTTTGAAAAATTTCTGCTACTTATATACGAGCCATGATCGTTTTACTTTTAATTTTACTCCTTTTCTTTCCATAACAATTAAAATTATTATGTAAAACTAGTAATGTTGGATAATTTTCCAATTATAATAATTACAGAAGGATTACCCTCGTCAATTTTGTGGTGTATTACAGGATGTTCAAACGAATTACGCTAATTTTTAATTGCTCCTCGTTACAATTTACGACATCGTAGCCGAGTACTTTTCTTAAACTTAAGTTTAAGTATCTAGTTTAAATTACACGTGTAATATTGAAGACAAGCAACAGAAACGGATGTAGCAAGATTTCTAGAAATAAAACGTAGGTACAAAAAGTCATAATGGCTATGAACACAGGTAATTTACCAGTACCAAAAGAGAAATGACGACACGCAAATTGAATGATTAATGGGTGAGCTATCCCCAAAATCAAAGTTGTTCCCTGGAGAAACCAATGTTATCAATGTTTTTAAGAAACTATGTCCCAAGATGCCAATCTCTATTAAATTCACACGGCCAGTTTTGTATGCACGCGATACTTTTTTTCATGTATGAAATCGATTCGCTCGGACATGGACAAGACGATTTTTCGTGTCATTGGTCACACATTGGTACATCATAGTTGTAAGCAACAGCGAATCTTGAAACATTGTTCTTTGGTTAATTCTGAGAATAAAGTAAAAAGAAATAATCGTGCACACATGGAGGAACGCCCGCCGGAGGCGAGAAATTTTTTCCGGCCCTTTTTAACATAATGTTGCATGTAAAATTAGCTTTTAACGCCAAATATCTAGTCTTTTTCAATTCTATCTAGTCAGTTTTTTAATTTCCAGGGGGGATCCGGACCCCTTAGACCCATACCTAGATCCGCCACTGACTAGCACTGGCACCGGTATCCAATTGCACCCGGAATTTTAGTACTAACGGGACTGGCGTTTTCAATGAGACAAAATTGGGCAACGCTAATGGAACAGATCATGGAGAAATTACTATGTCTAATCATTGTTAAAAAAATAATTGAGAATGAGAATCGACGACGGAAAAGGGCATGATGAACAATTGGGAATTTCTCCAAGTCAAACCTCAAAAACATCCCAATCGGAAGTAAAGATGAAGTAGGATTTGCATATTGTACATTTTAGTTAATTGCTCCTAATTTTATTGCCTTCAACTACGTAACAACGGCAAGCTATATAAACATTTAAGAATTTTCAGACGAGCTTTGGGGATTGTTGCTTTCGTGGCTTTTTTTCTAGTTGTTATAGACTATTCTACTGTCGTATAAGACGGAGAGTGGAGAAGAAATAGGCTCCGTGCACTCAACAGAGGCAGCACCGTTTCCTATATAGTGAACAACGGTCTGGTATAGGGTGTCACCT
>JAQFYE010006387.1:0-10854 GCA_034694305.1 Protaphorura glebata
GACATTTTTGGAAACAAACCAACTGTTAAATTTAGGCGACTCCAGGCCACAATCAAAGCCCCGTTTGTTGGATTCCTGGATTTTGAGGCAAATGCAAAAAAGACACAGTCAAAAAATACTTTTACACGACAATTCTTGTCTGAATTTTCTCCGTGCGGATTTGCATTTATATTTGTTGGAGTGGATGATAAAATCGCCATAAAAAAATGCTACCGTGCAACTTCTGACGAGGAAGATGTAACTGTCGAATGTATTAAACAACTGAATCTTGCAATTAAGGAGCTTGACAAACGAGTGAAAAAATATAAAGAAGAAGCCGTCAATGTCATGGTGTTCTCGGACGATAAGAAAAAAGAAGCGGATTGTGAAAATATATGCTGTCTCTGCGGATATAATTTGCTTGAAAAAAAGGCTAACAAATATCAAAAATCTGTCAAGCACCATTTACATTGGCCTCCTTTCCGATTTATTGGTATGTTGACTTATACATTTTAGAAGTATTTTAATTCTACCTTATCCATTTATTTCAGGGATGGCTCATAATTGCTGCAATTTATTAGCAAAAACTTGTAAAGAATATCCCGTTTTCGTCCACAACGGTGGAGGTTTTGATTTCTATTTCATTATCAGCGCACTTTCAAAACTGAAAAAGGAGAAGCTGGTTTCAAGCGCAAATATAATTCCAAAAACGTCTGAGAGATATTTAACCGTAACTTTGGATCGGAAGATAAAATTTTTGACAGTTTAAACTTTACACTCACTTCCCTGGAAAAATTAATCAGATTAAAACCAAAAGAGGAATTTAAGATTATATACGAGGAATTTAAAGAAGAACTTGATCGAGGCGCGGACGTGGATTTGCTGCTGAGGAAAGGCGTGTACCCTTATTCCTACGTAAACTCTGTCGAGGTTTTTAAGGAGTCCAATCCTCCGAGAGAAGCATACCGTTCCGATCTGACTGGAGAGAATATTTCGCTCGAAGATTATATAAATTAAATATTATTCGTTAAGATAAATTCGTTAAGAATTTATACAAAAGTTTCAAAATTAAAACGATTGGCGAACATCATGATATTTATGTCAGGTTAGTATATCACACCCCACTCGATGATATAATTGGAAACGTTAAGTTAACAATATTTTTAGATCTGATGTTGCGTTGTTGGCTGATATAATGATCGGGCTCAGAAATCTCCTTTTCAATAAAAAAGAGATTTCGTTGGATTTGGCCCAATATCCCACTTTGCCCTCGCTGTCCTTTGATGCGATGCTCAAACTTACAAACGTGGAAATCGAATTAATTACAGATTCTACGATGCATTGTTGGACGGAGTCGGGTACGTATTAAAAAAAATACAGTAAAATATACTAGTCATCTAATCTTAAAAATATTTACAGCCATACGTAGAGGCTTCTGTGGAATTCAAAGCTTAAGAGCCTGCGCCGCCAACAATCAATTTCTTCCGAATTTTATTCCGGATAAGCAGAAGTCCTATATTACTTACATTGACGCAAGAAACGAATATGGGAAAGCTATGTCTTTTCCTCTCCCAATAAGCGATTATGAATGGGTTCATCATAAAGATGTTGAAAAGGAATATACAAACGCACTAAGTACTCAGGACAATTCGAAAACAGGCTATCTTCTAGAAATAGACGCTTCGATCCCGCCAGAATTTATGGATTATTTTAATGATTTTCCACCACTTCCACATAAACGAACGGTTTCTGAGGGTGAATGGTCTGAATCGTTTCAAACACTTCTTGCGGAAGAAATTGGCCACAAATCTAGTAGATGTTTTAAATTAATTTGTGATCTTCATGACAAAAAATCATATATTCTTCATCATAAGACCTTACAGCTATACACCAGCCTTGAAGTACAAGTAACACGAGTTCATAAAATCTTAAAGTTTACACAAAGACCCTTTCTAAAACACTACATTGATTGTAACACCAAATGCAGAGACAATGCGAAAAACAAACTCAAAAAGAGTTTCTGGAAACTGATGATAAATTCCATTTTTGGTAAGATAACATAATAGAGAGAATTTCTTAATTTCTTATTTCTTATTTTCAATATTCAGGGAAGAACATTGAACAGACTAGGGATAAAAAGAGAATCAACATTGTTCTTTCAGAGAGTATGTCAAATACTTTAAACAAAAAACCCACATGTAAAAGAGTGGAAATTATTGACGATGGCTGCACCCTTCATATTATGAGACGGATGAAAGTTCTTTTGAATAAACCTATTTTAACAGGTGACATCTCTTTTCAGAAAATAACGTCAAAAGTTAATATATTTATAATCTAGTTTCTGTTCTTCTAGGAGTGGCCGTTTTGGAATATGCAAAGTTCATAATTTATGATATGCATTATAACGGAATAAGGAGAATTTATGGGGATAAAGCTATTTTAGCCCTAACGGACACTGATTCTCTTCTTTATTATATTGAAACCGAAAATGTGTATGAGGACATGTATAACAACTCGTCCTACTTTGATCTTCACGAGTATTCGGGAATTTTCCAGCAGTATTCAAAAAATGATAACAAAAATGTAAGTGATACCAGAAATGTCATTCATTTTTTTTTTTCATTTCATAATCATCTAACAAATTTAGGTTATTGGAAAATTCAAAGACGAAGCAGCGGGTAAAGTCATTTCAAGATTTATTGGGCTGAGACCAAAGATGTACGCGATTGAAATTTTTGATCCAATGACAGGAGAGTTCTCTCAGGGTAAAAAGATGAAAGGAGTCGGAAAAAAGGCAATCGAAAACCAGATAACCTTTAAAGATTTTGAAAATTCTGTAGACGAAAATGTTCGAAAATATGTTTCTATGCTATGTATTCAATCATACAAACATAAGGTTTCGATTGTTAGTTTGATTAAGAAAGCAACTGACCCTTTTGATGATAAGAAATTTTGGGTGGATAATATTAGGAGTTTAGCCTATGGTCATAAGGATTGTAATCTCTATAAATAGTTTGATTCATTAAAATCATTGTCATTATATTACATCTAATCATCGAACAATGTCTTATTATTGTTCTGTTTGTAAATTAAAGTTTTCGAGAAAGGATAATTTAAAAAGGCATGACATATCAGTACATGGTAGAGGAGACGATGAGGTAGCAACGAGCATGGAAGGAGGAGGAGGAGGAGGAGTTGGTGGTGGAGAATTTTGGAATGCAAAATCTGGAAGAGATTTTAATTACAAACTCCACTGTCCATTTTCCATGGTTATTAGTGGGATGCCGTTGGCTGGAAAAACCTCACTACTGAGACAAATACTGCTGCAAAGAGATAGAATATTCACCAATCCTACAAATGAAATCCTTTGGTGTTATGGAGAAGCTCAGCCACACTTATTTAATGATCTTAAAATGAAAATACCATCAATTAAATTTCATGAAGGGCTTCCGACCGATTTTCCTAGTAATAGTATCATTGTACTCGATGATCTAATGGATGAAGCGAGTAAATCATCAGACGTTTTAGCGGCATTTACCAGAAAATGTCATCATTCAAATATATGTTTATTTATCCTCGCACAAAATTTTTTTCACAAAAATCTTAGACCAATTACATCGTGTTGTCACTATATTTGTTTCTTCAAGAATCCACGAGATTCTGGATCAGTGAATTTTCTTGGAAGACAACTGAATAATGGTAGAAAACACCCAGCTCTCGAAGTGGCGTTTCGTGAATGTGGGCCTCATCAATACGTTTTTATAGATTGCTCCCAGGATCAGCGAGACGAGTTCAGAATAAGAACCTTATTTTTCCAGAACTTTGTACAATATACTTATAACTTTTAATTAAACAATTTTTATAAAATGTCTATTATCTCGTTCTCATAATACATATTTACAATTTTATTTTTTTCACATAAATATGTTCTCGGAATTGTCGGTAGAATTTTAACGATAATCACCGGCTCTGCTGAATAGTTAGCCTCGTAGCCTTTTGCGAAATTCCCTTTTGACTTAACTGTTAGAACTGTTTGTCCAAGTTTAAATTTCGGTTTCGTATAAAGCGGAGGAATTCTATTATATAAATAGTCGTAAACCAAATGCTCTGTTTTCTTCGTCACCTCATTTGGTTTCCGTTGAATACTACGATTAAACGAATTATTGTAGAGATTCTCGAAATGATCCAGTTTATCGACAAATCTGTTTGTTTTATTATGTGTTTTATATCTTGCAATTTTTCCGAAAAGGGATCGTATGAAACGCTCAGTTATTGAACTCTTCATCCCTGTTGTTGTGGATATTAACTTTATTCCTCTCTTCTTCAGTAATCCTTGGACCTGACTGTTGTAAAATTCTTTCCCAAAATCAACAAGTATTGTTTTCGGGTTTAATTGACATCTGTTTAGAATTTTTTCCAATGCCTCCGTAACCTTTACTCCTGTTTTATTAGAAGTTGATTCGATCCATGCTTTTCTACTAAACATATCGATTACGGCTAACAAATATTTCTGTTTAAGATTATTCTTCGATCTATGTTTGCCCAGATCAGCCAAGTCCATGCCGAATTGTTCACCAATTCGACTAACATAGTACTGTCTCCTCAAAAATTTCCTGCGAGCAGGTCGATGTAAATTGTAAGCAGGGATCTTTTTTAAGTTTTTATAAACATTACTTATTTTCCGATTATGTTGTCGAGCAAATATATCCGCACCTGAAAACGCGCCTCGCTTCCAAGTATCAGTGTACTCTTTCATTTTAAGAATGAGTGTTGTAAAATATCTTTAGAAGGTTATATAAGGAATGATCATTTATCATTTAAATATTATTCTAATATGGTTTTTCGAATTAAAAAAAGGGAAGCCTTCTTGAAAAAATTTTTTAAGGCTACTCGTAAAAATAGAAAAGGTTTTATTAATAAGGCAAAAGAGGGGGAAATTAAAGCGCTTTGTGACTGTGCTTTGAACGTCTGCCATAATAACGTAAAATTAGACCAGAAAGCTGTTAGAAAATTAAAGAAACATAAGGCAGAATTATTACGGTTGGCGTTTCTAAAAAAGATCCGTTAAAAATCAAGAAAAAAGTACTTCTTCAAACGGGTGGTGCACTACCATTACTAGCTCATATTGGTCTTACTGCTCTCGGATCATTAATCCCATCACTTTTTAAAAAATGACCAAATTTACTGCTATTCCTACTATATTATACAGGAAATTAATAAGTCAGGACAGTGGATACGATGATATGTTGAAAGATAGGAAGAGTAAAATTTTATCTACTAATTTACCCACTGAATTGAAGGCAAGATTCTATCAAGATGTGGTACGAAATATTGTGAAAAGAAAAGAGGAGGAAGAAAAAAGACCGGCATTAGTAAAGGGTTATGACACCACCCAGCTTGATCCAACAAGTGACGTTATTCAGAAAAAAATTGATGATGCTGAGAAGCCAAAAGTTACTACTAGAGTTATTTCGAAACGCAAGAAAACAAAACGAAAGGTTATTAAAAAAACGGGTGTTTTTAATGCTGATGAAGCGAAACTATTGAACCAGAATCCAGAAAACTATTATGACGCTTTTGAAGAATTTGGTGTTCCACATGCAGAAACTCCTCAGACGAATCAATCAAAGAAAAGAAGAAAATTAAGAGAGAGTATTCAAACCAGATCTTATACAAAAAAGAAACAACCACCAAAATGGAATTGATTAAATTTTACATGTATAAGACTGTTCGTCTTGTTTTTTATTTATGCATTTGAATTTTTGTTTTTGAATAAATTTAATAAATACATTTGTCCGTTTTTAAAACTCTTTAAGGTAATGTTAGGTCCCGCATCACTGGGATCAAGAGTCAAGTCCGTAAACATATTATAGTATGACTCGACAACATATTCTTTGCTTGCGTCAACATCCACAGTTTTTTGATAATTTGAGTCGCCGTTAACAGTAATTGAAATGTTTGTCAGATTAAAAGGTTTAAAATTGAAGGGGGTGGTTGATAGAACGCCGTGCATATCTTCGGATTTAACCAAGGCTAACATGATTCTATCGGGAAGCAATCCAGTCAATAAAGTTTCATTTACATTCTGAACAGTTCCTGTTGGTAGCGCGTAACTTTTCACATCCACTTTTCTCATAGGATATGTAGCCATATCTCCCTTATTTAATATTTTTAAATGTGCTTCAACAATTGAAGGCAGAAGTGTCAACTTTTTTATGCAAATTTTGGCTGATTCGATCATGATATTGTAGTCTGCGCGTGACGCCTTTCCTGTCCCGACAACCTCTTGTAGACGAAATTTTGGAGAAGATTTATGAAAAGTTAATCTGATGTCTGTGTTCGGAAGAATATAGCAAGGTTGCGAACAGATGTCCAGAAATGGACGACCGACAAGCTCAAAAGTTTTACTTTTGATAGAATAGTCAGATCGAAATGTAAAGGAAGTAGTTGTTGCATCACCAGCATCTTCTTCAGGTACAAAGAGAACGCTGCGACCTAATGTTCGTTGGAATTCACCGGATAATCCTAACAAAGTAGCGAAAAATGCTCTGTATGGGTATAGCGTTGATGTCGGTGTTATTTGTGCTTCGTTAATGTGAACTGATACTTGATCGAACATTGCATGCATGAAATTGTTAACTGGGACTATTTGTGCATTATCATCAGTTATATCTGCTCCCTTTGATTGAATTTTTACTCGAAGGTGTAATTGAAGAGATGACATGTCTACATAATGTATTTCATTTCCGGGTATGCTAAAAATAATGGGCCCCGTGCTACTCGGTGTTGAGAGTGGATGATAATTGAAGAATGTGCAACTTTGAGTTGAAACAATACGAGTAGCGGGTTGAAAAATATCTGTCTCACTTTTTACCGCTAATGATTCCATTATTTTTAATCAAAAATACTTTTTATTCTTTTATTCTTCTTTCTAACTAGCTTTAACTTTCTCTTCTTTCCTCTCCCCTCTAGAGAAGATACTGAACTTAGGATAGATTTTCCTACTTCCTTTATACTATCTAGTCCGTGAGATTTTATGGCTCTCCCCAAATCTCTTGCGCTTGAGATATTTCCGCTGGTGGCGTCTGTAATCACGTTTTTTACAGCACCTATCGCCTGGGGTAGGATATGTGTTTTTACTATTGGCAATAAGAAACGTCCAATACTCTTGAAAAATGATCCGATTCCTGATCCTACGTTTGAACGGTAATATTCTCCTCCTCCTCTTTGCTGGTGTGGATCGTATAATTTCAAAAAATCTTTCTCCGTCAGGTGGTTTTGCATTTTTTCAAAAATGTAATGTTATTGACACATTTCCAGAAAATGGAAGGGGACCGTCTATTTCGCTTTGAGTATAAACATGTATTGACTCAATATGGTTTCGCTCAACCTTTTTATAGTGTAAGTTTCCAAGCGCAATGTGTGTAGGAGTTCTATTCTGACCTTTAAAAGAAACTTGTCTTAAAAGCGGCTTCATTTGACTTCCGACACGCTCGGGTTTTATAATATCACAAAATATATTCATTTAAGACAGCCCCTCATAAAAATTGTTAAGAGTTTGTAGAAATAATTCATTGAAAATAGCTTTTTTGTTCTTTAGAATGATACTATATTGTCTTTCAGCATCCTGGTATGTAGATATATCACTCGCTGCGAATACATAATCTTTCGGCGGAATTGTAGCTAGTAGACTTCCGCGTTTCAAAACGGTGGTGATTGGAGTGTAAGTAATCGAACACAATGCAACTTCATACTCCCCTTCTATTGTTATAGGTTTTGGAAAATAGTTTTTAAAATCTCCTGCTTTATTCTCATAAAAATCACAGTTTTCGGAACTAACTAATGTGACAAAGAACGATTCTTCCATTATTATGCAGGGCGAAAATGAAGAGTTGCGGAAAAATTTCCAAATCGTAATGGAATTGGTAATCCGTTTTCACTTCTTATATAAGTCCGTATTGAATCAATTTCGGATTTTATAACTTCTTTATACTGATTATGTATAAATTCTCGCATAGTGATTTTTCCATTTTCTCCTTCGTATGACATCTTCTTTAATAGTGGAACAAGTTCGGCTCCCACTCGTTGTAGATTAACGATATCACAGTACACAAACATTTCTGTCATTCCTGCCTTATCGAAAATTTCATGTTCATATTGCTCTGTATCTGAATTAAACCCTAACATGGTTGCAATTCTCAATTCCCATTTAAGTCCAGAAATGTTTTTACGTTTTTCAATTTTTGGCCGCTTAATAGATCGGTGAGAAAACGCGCTTCCATCATGTTTTCGATCTTTCATAATTTGGTTGGTTCTGGTTAAAGATGTATTATTTCTTAATGTTTCGCTTTCGATTTTGTTGAATTCAATCAACCCGTCTTCAATTTTTAGACCAGGAATTTTTAAATCTTCAACAACTTCTTTCAAGTCAAGATAATTTTTATTCGCATAAATATCATTTTCATTATAAGTACATATTTTTTCTCCTCTTTCGATTATTACGCTAGAATGAACGTAAGAGCATTCGACGAGAGCAACCTCGTATGTACCATTTAACTTAATAGGAGAAGAAAACTGATTCCTAAAATCAGTTATAGTATTTGTAAAATAATCAGGGGACGAGTCGCTTTGAAGTGTTATGTAGAAATCCCTTTCTTCTATTTTATCCTTATTCCTCACCCGATGATTCCCAACTGTCGTTAAACTGTGGATTTGGAGTATTTAATATACCTTCCACCTGGAACGTTTTGATTTGCTTTATTTCTGAGAAAAGTAAAGTTGCGATTTCGTCTCCCCCGAAAATAGTAATTGAATTGTGCGTCATGTTCATGATTTGAAGAGTTAAATCCGCATTCCATTCACCTCCGATAAATACGTATGGAAACACGATTAGACCAGGATGACATTTCCATGACGAAATTTACAGATTTCCATGATCTGTACCAAACAATTTAGTTTTAATCCGATTTTGACATCCATGGAAACGTTTTTGATTTCCTTTGCACCAAATTCTATTTTGCGCGACCTGAAGGGAGAAACAGAATTATTGATAGAATAATGATACTTGTCTTCATAATATAAAAATTAAACTCACGAATAAATGTTAAACGTTGGTGTGAATTGGTCTTTCATGGGAAGATATGCATTCTCGTTGGTAAGGAGAAATTTGACGTCCACCATCTTTAATAAAATGGTTGAGAGAGTTTTAAATTTTCACCCGCACTTATTATTGAATCGAGGAGTCTTCCTAAATTTTTATTTTCCTGATGCAATTTAAATAGTTTTTCATGTAAGCTTTTGTTATCTGAAAGCAATAAATCAAACCTCCGAGCTAAATCTCCAACAACACACTCCTTACAAATATTAACTTCACGTTGTAAAAGGTGAATTGAATGGGTTTTATTAATTTTTTTATTACAAACTGCACAGATCATGTTCAGATGAAATTCCCTAGAGAACTGATTCAATTTTGACTAAAATACTAAAATATACGGTGGAAAAAATCAATAATTTATTTTTGATCATGGCCAAGAAAAAAGGGGACCGTTTCAGCGCACAAGTGACAACATAATTTTGAAAGTGTAGGATGAGGTCATAATTGCATTCGCCATTTATAATAATGCAGAGTCCGAGTACTATTAGAGATTAACTAATGAGTCAACAAAAAAAGAAAAAAAAAGAAAGGATAAACACGTTCTCGATAGTTGATCACAATTAATCAGAGTTCATGTTCAGAGAATTTTGAGATACTTCTTTAGTTTTCGTTGAGGTTTCGTCCTCATTAGTCATGACGACGATTTCAAAAAAAAATTCACATTTCCGTTGAAGGTATAATCGCGAGTGGTAAATCGAGCCTTTTAAAAAAAGTGCAGAATTTGGATGGAGTTTCTGTTATTCTTGAACCTGTTGAAAAGTGGCAAAATATTGGTGGAATAAACTTGCTTAAACTTTTTTACGAAAACCAAAAAAGTTACACGTCCAGTTTTCAAACGTATGTGCTGCTCACCTTCCTCCAGGACTTAAAGAAAATGAAGGGCGGTATTACGATTACAGAGAGATGCTTCCTGACCGGATCGTAAGTTAAAATAACATAATTGAAACACAAGACAAACAAATTTTTAATCGTTTAACATATTAATTTATAATTTAGAAAAACGTTTGTGCCAGCATTATTCGACTTAAAAAATTTGAAGGATGTTGAATTTAACATTTTGAGTGCTTGGTTTAATTTTGTCGAAGAAACGTTTAAATCACCAGATGTTTTTGGTATGATTTTTATTTAATTTTGTAATCGAGTATTCAAACTGAAAACTGTTAATATCCTCCAGTTTATCAACGCGTGTCTCCGGAAACGGCGAAGAAACGTATTGAAGAGAGAAACAGGGGTGGAGAAGAGCGTTTCTATCGATTATCTGAAGAAACTGAGCGAACAGCATGATAAATGGCTTTTGGGCGAAAAAAA
The DNA here is from genome assembly GCA_034694305.1 of Protaphorura glebata. Lineage (NCBI taxonomy): Eukaryota > Metazoa > Arthropoda > Collembola > Poduromorpha > Onychiuridae > Protaphorura > Protaphorura glebata. The sequence continues at coordinate 10,442 of JAQFYE010006387.1, forward strand.
TTGTAAAGTTATTGTGATTAATGGGGAAACTGAACTTGATTATCAGGCGGAAGAACTCATTGAAATAATTAAAGAAATGTAAATGTAATTCAAAATTACTTTTAAAGTACAGTTTCAATTTCATCGATCATGGAATTAGAGCAATAATAATTAAACACATATCAATGAAAATATACGGTTTTGCAGAATCGTTCATTCTCAAAATAATTTTTATGGGTTACAAGGTCTTCTCCTGCCTGACGTTGATGGTAATATACCGACGAACTGTAATTATCCGCCGCGGGTATCGTAGGCGAAATACTGAGACGTAGAATGCAAAGAAATAATGATGCCATTATTATAATCTAACCTGCCTTCTGATTACTCGGAATGCGAATCTTATTGCGGCTGATATGAGTCGGTTCATTAAATGG
>JAQFYE010006388.1:0-10852 GCA_034694305.1 Protaphorura glebata
ACCTCTCTATTACCGGTTCAGACCTCTCTATTACCCGTTCAGACCTCTCTATTACCGGTTCAGACCTCTCTATTACCGGTTCAGACCTCTCTATTACCCGTTCAGACCTCTCTATTACCCCGTTCAGACATCTCTATTACCCGTTCAGACCGTTTACTCACCAGTTCAGAGCGTTCAGACCGTTCAGAGCGTTCAGACCGTTCAGACCGTTCAAAGCGTTCAGACCGTTCAGACCGTTCAGCCTTTTAGACACGACCTACATTAGAGAATTCTCTGACTCTGACTCTTTAAATTCCCGCCCGCATCCAATGCATGCTAACCAAACGAAACAACTTGAGATTTTCACTCTCCGTCCTCGTTAGGGTTAATTGAAACAAGACTTTTGTTGAGGAGAAAATTGGACATTCCATCGTGGGAACTATGAATTATTGACTCAAAAAAGAAGTCACAAGTTCTTGGAATTCTGTTTCTGAGACTGACTTGGATTTGACCTGACCTGTCATCGTGGAGACACCTTGACCTTTAGATTACTTGTTACTTCTTCGTCTTGGCGTTTTTGGTCATCTTACTCATACGTAGGACTGGAATTACAAAACAAAACTAATCACGCACAAATACTATACTAAACAACCTCATATCAATCAGTATTTTTTGTAAGTCCGTTTCTAATTCAATCAATGTTATGAATTCTTAGTTCTGAAAAATAGACGATTTTCTAGTCTAACACATTAGGTGTACAGATTTGACCGGATAATTATTTTTTATCCAGTTGGACATTCATTAATAATTCAATTATATTATACGTAGGGAGTGACGGAGTGAGTCATCATTGGTCATTGTTTTATTAATTACCAGATGCTATGTCATCTGTCAATTGTGTTTTTGTGTAATTTAATTTTGTAACTCAAATGGAAATTCCCGTATATAACTCTCCTCTGATAAACGGAATTACGAATCATTACAAAGAAATAAGTTTTCATATTTCTGTAATTAAAATTTACAATTCATAACTTTTACGTTATTTTGTTACACAAGAACTTTTGCATGTTTAATTTCAGTTTCTAGTACTCAGTTTATTGTGTAAGAGAGGAGGTTCGTTTGTTGGAACAGTTCTATAACAAATTTAATTTGTATTCTGTGTCTATATGGGCAATTTTCGATGGAAAACGGAGACTGAATAAAATATTTTGGTTTAAAAAAAAAAAAAAGTTACTCATTAAGATATGTAATACTTTCAAAACTTAGAACTTGAGTATTGAAATCTTTTAGGATTCCGTTTTAAAAGGTACTTGGCAGTTTTAAAGGTTATGAGTCAGAAGTCTGTTCCGTAGACTCTGTCTAATACAAAATGTAGTAAATACATCTCACGACTCCACTTGTCTGTCTTTTTTGCGAGTCTATCGTTGCAATAAGTTGTCTAGGTCGTCTAGGTCAGTCGTATGACTCATCAGTATCAGCTAAAATGATTTCATTTCACTAACAAACACAGAATATGTATATTCAGTAACCGTAGACTTAAAATTAAATTGTTAGAAAAGTTAATGTCTGTCTGCAGGGACTGGTCTGCAGTATGAGTAAGTTCGTTTTTTTTAGAAGTTTAACGAAATATTGTTTACGAAATTACGACAACTTGAATTAGATATGAACTCAATTTTGCAATTCTATTCTAGGTGGGTAAATGTTGAAAATCGGAGAAAATTGAAAATTATTGATTTGTAATTAGTTTGTCTGAGCAATGCGGCTATCAGAATGTTCATAAATTAAATTGTTTTTATCTTAATATTTTTGCAGGTATTTATGATACCCAAGTTAAGTTTCTTTTGATGGGTGACCCAATAATGGGTTGGACGAGAGACTGATTTAAACTTCAAGTTGTGAAACGAATTCAAGAACATATTGTTGTGACCTGAACACTGAACTGTCGGACGAGAGCTTTCAAACAGCATCCGATTTTGTAAATACTTGTAAGAAAAAATGAAGCCTGTCATTGATTTTGGTGAAAGCGTTCGCGACTCACCACAATTTCGACAAGTCTTAGATGAGCAAATTGCGAATGTTGACAATCTTGACATAAAACTTGAAAAGTTGCTCAAATGTACGAACACAATGACTGAGTCTGGAAAATCATTTCTTTCATCTCAGCAGTGAGTACTTCATAATTTAAAACAAAATTAACTGCAACGGGAAGTGAGATTGTCGTCCTAATTAGAATAATTTAATTTTAGCTCGTTTTTCAACTGCATGACTGAAGTTAGTGTTCATTTTCGACATGACCTACCAGTATATTCGGCTTTTAGTAAATGCAACAATGGACTTATGGAACTTGCCAAATTTCACTCAACACTCTTGGATCAAATTAATCGTGCAATATGTAGAAATATAGGAGAATTCCTAAGAAAGTAAGTCGACTATTTTACCGTAATCAATCGATCTGATCTGATAAGATAGCATAATTGTAATTCGGACGAGTTATTTAATGAATTTGCAAAATTTTGATATCGATTTGAATATTTCTAGAGAGGTCCGCCCTTGTAAAGAGGCTAGATCAACTCTTGACAAATTACATGGAGAATACGAATCGGCCTTAGTCCGTAGCTCGTCAATTCCGAAAGGGAAAAATAATGAGGCCGAAGAAGCTGGTCAAATTCTTAATTCAGCCCGAGTTTGTTTTAGGACTGCTGCCGTAGATATGGTTTACCTTGTCACCATGCTACAGCAAAGAAAGCGATTCGAAATACTTGATAATGTAAGTTTGCAAATTTTAATTTTAAAAATAAAAATCCTGGGCCCGACTAATCACTAATTATTCATGAATTTTGTATTCGTAGATTATATCTGTGATGAATGCTCAAAAGACGTTTTTCCACCAGGGGACAGATTTCTTTAAGGATACCGACCCTTCCCTGAAGAGTATCAGCTCCGAGGTAAAACTTTATAGTGTAGTTGTTATTTACCGCATTCCAGCATTTCGGATAATTTAAATCTCGTAGAGTTTCCAGAGATTTTTGGGAACTGCATGGCGCGGCATGTCGTTCTAGCATTAGTTCAATTCTAATAATTAAGGTTTTATTTTGCCAGAAGTACTACTACTAGTAGAAGGTCATAGCGTAATATTTCGGAACGTCTTTTCATTGATTCAATAACTGAAACTGAAGTCTCATTATGTCAAGAGATGCTAATGATAGAACGACACACTGTTTTTCAAAGCCAGTAAGCAAAACTTCACCTTCGATTTTGATTACCATTCCTGCTCTAGTTGAGTGAAATGAGGTCCATCGTTGCTAAAGAAGCCGACACTTTAGTGGAAAATCGTCAATCGTACATCACAACTACACCAGACTATATTATTGGCACTCCAAGTACAGTTGGGTATTTGATGCAAGGTTATCTCTTCAGGCGATGCTCGGCCAAAACTTTTAAGTCATGGAAGAAGAGATGGTAAAATCAAAACTTGTATTCATTCCGGCATTTCTAAGATTCGAACTTGAATTGTATTGATTTTTTCACAATAGGTTTGTACTTTTGGACAAAGGACAATTGATTTATCGAAAAAGAAATGAAGAGACTCCGACTGTGATGGAAGAGGATTTGAGGATATGTCTTGTTCGTCCCATGGCTGACTGTGATCGGAGGTTTTGTTTTGAACTCATTTCACCCAGCAAGTACGCGAAGAATTTTGAGAGAGCCGATTTAGAGAATGAATTGTTGTTAAATTGTGCTATAATAATTTTATTTTCAACAATAGAACGCACATCCTTCAAGCTGACTGTGAAGATGTGTTTCAGGCTTGGGTTTCAGCCCTTCAATCAGCCATCCAATCCGCAATTCAAAATTCAACCTCATCACGAACAAATGATCAATTCTCACCACCTTCAAGTATACCCAGCCAGTTGGAGTCTCTCAAAATTTCCTCCGAAAAAGCGCAGTATGTTTAAAACCATTGTCAAAACACATTAATTCATGGTGTAATATTTGTGGTAATTCCTTTGAACAGAATTATCAAGAGCATCCTTAGCGTGGAAGGAAATAATGTGTGTTGTGACTGCAAAGCGCCAAATCCAGAGTGGGCCAGTGTTAACCTTGGTATTACTTTGTGCATCGGTAAGTATATTCTGTTGAATATATTTTAGATTTTTATTTTGAATTGATTTCTTACTGAAGATATCCTTATTCTGTTCTTCAGAGTGCTCTGGAATTCATAGAAGCCTAGGCGTTCATTTTAGTAAAGTGAAGTCACTTACTTTAGACACATGGGAGACTGGCTTGTTGAAAGTAATGGGAGAACTAGGGAATAATTTAATAAATCGTATTTATTTGGCCAAAGTGAATGTACTGGACTCACTAGGAATTGAGAAACCAACGCATACGTCTTCGAGGTAATTTATTATTATTTTTAATAGAATGCAATCTACGTATGATGAGACTAATACATTTTATTATTATCATTTTTAGGGAGATCCGTGAAGTATGGATCCGCGCAAAATATGTAGACCGAGCTTTTGTGAGTGATCCGAAATTGAACGGGGATGGTGGTAAAAACAAGAAGTTAGTTCACAAATGGAGTGTCCGTAGACCTTATCGTAAAGGTAGAAATCGATCTGGTGGGAGCGGAAAAAACTCTGAAGAATCCAGTTTGTGTCAAGAAGTTGTGGCTGAAGTAAAAACGAATGAAGAAAATTCTGAGAATGAGTCATTCAAATCTTTTACTTCAAAAGATACTGGAAGTAGTACAAGTGAAACAGAAGGTGGAGTTTTACTATTTGGCTCAGACCTTCCACCTAGTCAAACAGATATTGTTCAGCACATTGTTGACGGTGAAGAATCTGCGGAAGAAACTGATAGTCGTGGAATCGGTAGTAAAAATATCCTTACGTAATTATCTTTATCTTTGTGACTTCAATTTATGTTATAATTTACAGTGGAAGAATCCATGGACAATTTGGATGCCAACATGTTGCTTTACAAAGCTGCAAGAGTTGCCAATCTCGGTGTCATGTGTGAGGCAGTCGCCCTTGGTGCAGATAAGAACTGGTCAAATCGTAAGGAGGGCTTTTCGATGCCGTTGCACCAGGCCACTTATGGTGTAAGTGTAAGATTATTTGCTTGGACGAAACAAATTATGAACTATAATAATGTATCTACACTCGATCCACAGGGCTCTGTCACAGCATGTGAATTTTTAATTTTAAACGGGGCAAGGATTAATGGTGTTGATGGGAATCAGCGTACACCGCTCTGGATTGCAACTGAAAAAGGTTTGACGATTGGAAGCTCTGCCCAATAATATTGGATTTATTGTTCTGTCATTCCAATTATTAGATACCTGGAAGAATTCCCAGAAAGTTATGTCCCATTCCCGTCCATCTTGCTTCTGCCATAAGAGAAAAATTGAAAGTTGTCTTAAATGGTGCTGAATTTGTAAATATTTATGTTTAGTAGAGCTTGAGCTACGCGTTTTATTTTTTTCCCGGACTGAATGTACGTATTTATCAGTAAAACTCTTTTGCCACGCGGTAGCTATTCTGTAAAATTCTTTACCATTTCTGCAGAATATGAATACTGAATAGTGAATGTATATCACACTATATCACAACGTGGCCATTACCCACGTTGAGGATGCAATTGTGCTAATCTCTCTGCATTGTGAATTTTATAGGTCACACGGGTCAAGTCTGTCTATTCCTACGAAACAGAGCTGACTATCAACTTGCCGATATTGACGGAAAGAAACCACTGGACGTTGCAGTTGCAGCTGAGCATGCGGACATCGTTACTTTACTCCGTTTGGCTCTGATGGATGAAGAAATGCGATTTGGAGAAAGTACACAAACAGATGATACTTTTCAAGAAATAGTTCGTGACATAGCCCAACGAGCACAAGATGGAATGGAGTCTCCGAGTACAAGTCATGTGGAAGTGACATAATTGTCATCATAAGCCATTTTATTTAATATTCAAATATTTATAGTTAGTTTCAACCGATCAGCGATCAGCAAACCTCAAAACACTTCATAAGCTGCTTGAAATGTTACTCTTATAATGTTCCTTTTTCGTCCGGATAGAATATATTTAGATCTTGGGTTTTGATGTAGAAAGTGTTTTTGTGTGAAAGTTTGGTTTTATTCAGATGTCTTTCCAGGTTAACAATGCATTGGTAATATCAATGAACCAATCAATGTCAGTATATAGTATTGACTGAAATTTTGGAGTGATACAATCTACTACTGTTTTTTTCGGCTGAAGGAATTAATAGATGAATTTAATTTAGCCAGCCAAATCATTAGAAGTTGTATCGTTAGTCCTTCCCAGTGCAGTTTCAGTGTGTTAGATGTTTCTATATTAATACTAATGTATAATCACTTAAAATTAAAATCGTCAGAGCCCGCAGTGTAATTCCCTTTGCATGAACCCGGTCACGAAAACTAATTGTGTTGCGCTAATAAAAACTTTGTTACATAAAAATCAATCCTCGATTCGTTATTATTTATCATATTTTCTGAGGTTTGCGACAATGAGTAATTACAAAACTAGAAATGCGCGGGGGCTCCAACTCCAAAGTTCAAAATGTTATCATTATATTAAAATATACTTTCAAAATAAGTACTTCCGCATAAAATTGGACACACTCCGTCCATACTCATAGGAAGTCGGTCGAAAGATGAATCTTTAAATTGTAATAATTGCCTAGGAAAACTTTGTGATACCGTCTGTCGCAAAAATATGCACCCCCCTGTGTTTATAATTTTTCGCAAACTAGTTGCGAAATTATGTTAAGGTCATTCGATTTAATTGAATTATAAAGTACAATGAGGTCATGAAACAAAAAAGTCAACGCCTTAGTGAATTGCACAATGAGGAATCCTTCATTTTACTGTGGTCGAATCACAACGTAGAACATATCAATTATCATAAAATATAAATCAACATTAAAGAATCACATATCGTAAGACATTAAAAGCCAATTCAATCACCAAGAAGCATGTCAAATATGTGTAAGGGAATGTGAATGTGAAATGGACGGCAAATCTTTGGTATCGAGCTTCAGACAATCCATCTGTGAAATAGAGAAGGGACAAAATAAGAATTAAATAAACGATTCAATGCTCATTCAGATTAAATTAACACTTACCATTCGACATGTTCTTTATAGGGAATCTTTGGAATTGTGTGGGATTTAATTCCCAACCGTTACACCCTTCCAGAATGCAACATATCCTTTAATATTCTCTGCAGCCGGTTTTGGGTTCGGATAATACCTGAAAAACGAGGGTTTAATTTAATTTTTTTTTATTCGCACCAGGAATTCACCATGTCAAAATAAGGCGATATTCATAAATTTCAAACTAACCAGGCTGCTGATTTGTTGGTAGACCCTGAAATATAATAAACCAGACAATCGTTATTCATTCGAACCTAAAAAGGAAATTTAACAATGACTCCAGAAAATACCTGTAACTCTGAAAACTAATTTTAATTGAATACTAATTACCTTCAACCACGACATCATAATAATTGCAGGCCCCTTTCCAACCACAAATCGACGTGTGCGTACTTTCTTGAAAATAGTCTCGTTTCAAAGCACCCGGTGGAAACTGTAAGATAATGTATTCATTTGAGTATGTTTGTAATTAGACTCAGGTTTATTTCTTTTTAAATAACTGTCTAGTTCAAATTATGAATCCTTCGCTAATTACTTGACTTACGTAAGAGTTTCCCTCAACACTGACAATGTCACTTTCGTCAGTTTCCGCAATCACAATTCCTTGCCATTTCGCAGTGATTTTCCCCATGATTATTGCAATGATAGATTGTCTTCTTTCCTTAGAAAATAAAGTGGGCTGTCGAACTCAAAATCCGATAAGAACAACAAGTTGAGAAAATAAAAGATGTTTTACATGAAACTTGAATTTCAAATTATTTTGAAAATCCCTCGAAATATTAGACGAATTAAAGAAAGTAAATAAAACCGTATTCTCTTCTCTCACACTCTGTCTGGGGTATCCTGAGACATGATGCACTGAATCCTTTTACTATTGCAGTGTGCTCTGCGATGGTGTCGGCCACGATGACATTGCATTGCCTTGTTAAAGTGAAAATAAGGGCGATTTCTTGTTGAACCCCTGTGATCGTGTAACATACTAGAATATATTCAAAGTACTTTTTTTAAAGCAATATTTTGGACTGGACGCATAGCATAGGCACTCACTACCCGCTGCCCATTTTTCAAGAATTTCTGATTACATTCTGACAATTTCGGCTTTTCATTTGAAACATTGACTTAACTCTCCAAATTAAAATTCTGTACTTTACAGGTTTTGGTTTTGATACGGAGTGATTTTTTTCGTTTAAAGTTAATGTTCTATCAGAAATTCGTTAGGACGTACTTCAATTTTCGGATTTTTCGTCTCTTGCCAGATTTTGATTTCTAAAATTGTCTTAATTGTTCTTGTGGATATATAAATGGGTGGCTATAATTCTAGCCATAACAACTTAATGATTAATGTGAGTTATGTTATACACATAAACTACAGGAAAATGTTTAACGACTAGCAATGGGTCGAAAATACTAAATGTATATTCTAGGAGAATACCTAGACAAGGAATAGCAGGGAAAATCAATTTATTATTGTGCTTAATGTGCTTGTGTTAGGATTCGGACAAAGTCGGCAAATCAAATAGTCAATAACTAGAAAAATCTCAAGAATTAATGGTATTCAAAAATTCTCAGGGCTTCGAAGACTGCGCTAAGTGTTAGTTTAATTTATTTATTTTATTATGGTCAAGAATAGCAGGTTTCACTGTTATCGAGTACGGTTTTGTTTAGATATTAATGACTTGCACTTATGGTCCAATCAATTTTGGTTCGAATGTTGAGAAGTTCTGTACTGCACTAACTAACCGTACTCGCCATTTCTTTTTGTTATGTTTAAACCTATACAATTCATTTGTGGATACCACTTAACGGTCATTAATATAATAATTAATATTAGTACAAATACATGATAATGTCAACTTGGGAGATTTTCTCTGATAATGGATTCGGTTTCTAAGGTCTACCATGAATAGGCTGACATAAAAGGTTCTTGAAGAAATTAGGTATCAGGCTGATGATAAAAAAATACGACTAACCTTTCTACATTTTATTCAGGATTCAGCAGTTAAATTAATGTTGGGATGGTGGGCTGATGGAAATATATATCAGGCCTATAGCTGTTCCGGTAAAACATTTAGTACGGCTGACAAGAATCTCCGAACCTATAGACCATGATTCTAAAAGAACTCAGAAACTGTAAATCCAAATGGAATTTCATATATTTCGACACTCCTTAATGCGGGGTCAGGCAGGACAGGGGTCGTGATTCCAAAGTCGAGCGTAACTAATCGTAAGAAAACAAAAAGTTCAAAAATAAAGGCATGTTCAAATTCTGTTGGAATACCAGAATCCAAATCCAAATTCTGCCCCCAAACCGAATCCAGGTTTTCAAGATATCTACTTGGAGGACAGTCGAGTCTACCAGCGCAGCGATTTCAAAACCAGTCGGTTTCATTTTAAGATTAAAACCATAAGTCCAACATTAAGCTGTTCCAATCCACAAGACAAACTTCGGGGTTCGAATCCTACCTTAATTACATATAAATACAAATTCAACCCCAAACCCAATGCAACAGTACCGTTCAAAACCAATAAGAATCGAAAACCAAGCGCAAGAGTGGCTCAAAACCAATCTCCAAACTCAACCAAAGACTCAGAATTCTAATCAGGGCTGGTAATCGAAATTATTTCTTCCGATTCCGATTCGGATTATTTTTTCGATTATTAAATTATTTCGATTCCGATTATGAATTCCGATTCCGATTATTTTAGAATTTCGATTCCGATTTTCGATTCCGATTCCAATTATTTTAAAATTTCAATTCCGAATTTCGATACCGATTCCGATTATTTCAGAATTTCGATTCCGATTCCGATTACAATAATAATTTCGATTATTTTTCGATTCCAATTCTAATTACGATTCCGATTATCACACCTGGCCTTCAAAAACGTCTGACTGGCACTGAATATGAACGCAAAAACCAAAATATTCCTACACTTAAATAAACACGAATTTTGATTCCGATTCCGATTGTTTTAGAATTTCGATTTCGATTTCGATTCCGATTATTTTAGAATTTCGATTCCAATTCTCGATTCCGATTCCGATTATTTTGGGATTTCGATTCCGATTCTAATTCCGATTCTGATTATCGTAAAAATTTCGATTATTTTTCGATTACAATTCCGATTACCAGCCCTGATTCTAATTCTATCTAAGTGCAAGCCAATTTGAACCTCCGAAACCTCCCTCACCCGATACTTTGACTCCCATATATACGACTCCAGTAACTCCAAGTTCTTTTGATTATGTTCGAAATCCTAATCTGACCATTCAAAGCAAAGCTGCTCCAGAACCACTTTCTTTGGCTCTGAATTTAACGGGTCAAAGCTTTGACCCGTTAAATTTGGGAGTCAAAATTTCGGGTGATGGAGGTTTCGGAGGTTCAAATTGGCTTGCACCTAGTTATAGAATTATATATGTATAATTCTGAATCTTTGGAATTGAGTTTGGAGACTGGTTTTGAGCTAGTGTGGTAAAATCGTTCCGGTCCTTCGTTCGTTCCGTTCCGAACTCACTAAATTTTCTTCGTTCTAGTTTCGTTCTCGTTCCACTGCGTTTTACATTTTGTCGTACCAGTTCCGTTCCGTCCTTGAACATAAAAAAAAATCACAGTTTCAGTTCCGTTCCGTTCCGGAACGTTATTCCAAAATTAGTTCTACCTCCTTATAGAGCGTGGACGCAGTCATCCCCAT